>JAZHYW010003236.1:0-12119 GCA_037355805.1 Ixodes ricinus
AGTCGTAGGGTACGACCTTTGGGGTAGTAAGAAGCCGTCACAGATATCGCTACCTATACTAACGACCCCATGGGTAGTTACACGGCACGCAATCAACAGGCGGCTCACGGCGAGCACCCCCAAAAGAAACATGGCGGCTGGCAAGCGACAGTGGAGCAATACGAGTAAGGCCTAGCGAGCTGGACTGCTTTTTGCTAAAATACGATTCTCAAGTGCGTACGCCCGTTCGCTGCCTTTCCGTGCGTGCTAAATCACTCCAAAACGCGCCTCGAAGCACTGACACCGCACCTATTACGGGTAGGGGCGACGTTGTGTGAGGGGAGGGAGGGGGGGGGGTTTTCTGCGACTGCTTTCGCGCGATTCGCCGTACTTACTTCGCGGCCAGAAAACATTCAAAGAAGGAATCGTATAGCGATAAATGGAATGATGTCTTTATTGAACAGCATCTGCTTCGCTGTGCTTGCCGCAAGTGATCCGGCGTTTTCGGCTGACAACGGCGAGGCGAAGCATCACCGATCTAAGCGGCGCAGGTTCCGATCGTTCAACGCTCCTGCTCACCTGTTAGCATTCGTTATCCACTTTCAAGTCCCTGGTAATCCACCGCGTCTGAGCACGCACTTGGCGCTATTCACCGCGCAGAACACCCATTCAACTGGCTGGTGGGACTGATCCCACTGGGACGAGAGGCCGAGAACCGAACCCTCCGTGTAGGGCGAGGCGGCTGCTCCGTGGAGCCATGGAACGCCTCCATGTTTTCCACTCAAATAAGTAGACACATAAACGCGCGACTCCTTGAATTGGTGGCGACACGCGCCACCTAACGGACAGCGCTTAAAGTAAAAAAGAAGAAAACCAACTGTTTTCTTTAAGTCTTCACCAGATATCTTTGTATATACACAAACCACACCACGCTTCACACACAGACACCATAGCATTTTATACATTGACACTCCGCACAGCACAGGGTACAAATATGATAGACACTGCATTTCTATCGACACTGCATTTCTATACACACTACTGGTCGACACCACAAGCTTATATACTGCTGTATTTTCTGTGACCGATTAGGATGGTGACCACTGTCATATTTTGCATAAATACGAAAGTATCTCTGTGCAAGATTTACCCGTATATAATATTTTCCTCTACTGCCCTCAGGAAAGGGCTCGTATCTCTAATGTAATCCATTGCAAAAGTGAACTGCAGGTTATAAATAAGTTGAATAGTCGCTACACTTCACGTTTTGATCAGTTTCTTGCTTTCTCGCTAGCCTACACTTCCGGGTATACAGAAGCCTGTTTATTAATTGTATTAGTTATCGAAACCAATTTCTGCAATCACAGCTTGAACACGCGGATGCATTTTCTTTTCTTTTACATATCCGAATGACTTCAGCGGCGGTTGAGTAAAAGTTGAGCACACTGAGCACGCACACGTAATTCTAGCGAAGCCCGTCCGCCGGTCCTCCCCGAAGCTACATGCACCGAAGCGTTGCTTCAGTTTTCTTCTTGTCGCTACAATTGTTTCTGCTCAAGTTTCCAACCTTTCCAACCACGTCGGACGGTCTGTCGCCGGGGCTGGCCGGGGCGCGGTTGGTTAGCGCTCGCGCCGCTGCGTGCCGTCTCGTTGTGGTTGTCATTGTGTTCCGACGCGTCGCTCGCGTGCGCCGGGAACCACTTGATTCTCACTTTTTCTGTCTTGCAGTTTGACCGTTGCAATACTGGCTCGGTCTCCCGGCAGATTTGGCCTTTGGTGAACTTTCGCACTGCCTGTCTCGAATCACACAGCAACGTGTGGTAGTCTGCGTCGGCGATGGCCAGGGCGATGGCCACCTCCTCCTTCTGTTCCGCTCCAGCGCTTCTCACGCTCGCCGTCCTCGTGGTGCCGGTCGACGCCTCAATGACAACCGCTGCGAAGGCGTTCAAGTTGGACATTCGGCCGCGACCACGCACCGGGGTGCGTGCCGCCGATGGTGCATGCAGGCTCGAGGAGAGCCTTCGCCCTCGCTTTTTTGTCTGAAGCATTTTTTTATCGAGTTGCTCGATGAAATGTGCAAAATGAGCCAGTGAAGGCGAGTCATGAGCATCCAGACAGAGAAATACTGAAATACACGGACATCCCATATATCTGTGTACGTTCGTCCTGTCCAGCCTCAGTCGTGGTGTCCAATATCATACTTCACTGCACTTGAAAGCAAAAAATTGGGTATGAGCGGCGTGCAAGATCGGCGGAACCAAGAAGGCCATTTGCAACTGATCTGCACGCTGAACTGACCGATCACACTTTAAATGAGCACGCTCTTTACTGAACCGCACAATAAAAGACGACAAGAGTATCTCGTCCGAGAACATTGAAGTCAACTCACGCCCGTGCGTAGCTTCCTGTGCATTTCTAGACGGTTAAATTTCTCGAGCACGACGCCAATGGCCAGCTGTTTACCGCTGTACATGGCAAAACCCGCGACGGAAGCAAAGGACAACCGCGATACTTTTTATTCGCCTCGGGTTTAGTAGGCATACCAATGTTGCTCAAATTTTTTGCATTGTTTGTTTTCTGCTGTTTAGGCGAACTGAGCCACACGCCTGTTTCGACCGGTTCAAATTTGAATAAATGGTAACGGACGTCAGAAAACAAGTTTCAAGTACTTTTGAGATTTTTTGAAGTGGCTTTACTATTGAATTAACGGCGAAGGCAATTTGAACACCAATTCAAGATTATGCAAATGTGATCACCCCATGCTTGTCACCACCAGGTGCTAACGCTCAATGGCCTGAGCCCAGTGGGTAGTCAGCCTCAACGGGCGACTTGTCTCCCAGCTGTAGATGAGAGTGCTTAAGCCAGTGCGGTACAACCGGCGGCCTGGGGTCTTTTAACGCATGCATCGCAGTGGTGATCAAAGTAGCGTCAGTAGTGATACACGACCGCACGCCGGTACGATGCTCATCCAGATCGAAACGGGCAGGGGTCGGGATTGAACCTAGAGCGCCTTCACAACACTCGCGCACTTTTTTTGCTTGAGTAAAAGGTCACATCTCAGCCATTTTCACGCCCAATCGTTTTTTTAATGCATTTGGAGAGTGCGCGCAATACGGTGTCACCCGGCTCGAGCGCGCAGCTTTGGCTAATGCTTAAACGTCATTTTATAGCCCAAGTCCCGCACCGAGGTGTGCGAGAGCATCACGCGCTGGCACATTCAGTGCAACAACGGGATGTCTTCACCCTGAGACAGACAAATATGTAGGCATTCCCTAATTGAACCCAGGATCCCTGGGTTATACAGCAGAGCTTCGCTCCACGTGCTCCGAGCTGGTGTGCTCTAACACACTCGGCCACCGATCCTTTTTTTCTTTATTGCACTTGGCCACCAATCCCTTTTATCTGTCTGGACCGTGGTCTGGACTAAAGCCCTTCCATGTGTTTGCGTTTGCCTTGCAAGTGGCGTCAAATGCGCCAGTGCACGAGGCCCGTGTCTCATGCGGCCCTTGAAAGCAGTTGTCGGCGGAGTACTGAAATGAGCGGCCCTTTGAAGCGAATGGCAGCGGAGCAACGGCTCCTCGCACGTGTCTTGCGCGTTTCGACAACAATGGTTGGCGCTACTTGTAAGCGTGAATTGTATCAAAAGAATGTTGTCTGCACTGGGGTGCCTTCATCTGAGCTTTGCTTAGGGTGGAGACATCTGGCCATTTTGTCCCACACTTTTCTTTTTCTTTTTTCAGAAGCGCGTGATAGAGCGTGTCCCTGCACGCGCTTGTGGCGCTGACTGTGCTATGGCGACATTTTGTTTTCGTCGATTCTCTTTGTATTTTACCCGCGAGCGCATGCTGTCGGCATAGGTAGAGTCACTAAATGAGCTGCGCTTAGAGTATCAGCACTCCGTTCTCCCACATTGTTGTGTGTGCGCGCCAATATTAGCTTGTGCAGAGCAGACGCAACTGCAGATCGTCATGATTCAAAAGTGCGACTTCCTCGCAAAGCATTCCGATTCGGTGTGGAAGACATGCAGTATGCTTTTCTGCTGTCGCGGACTGCTTCAAGCATTTGTGGAGGACGGAAAAAGCGGTTCCTGCTGATTTCAGATAAAGCTTCATATAACTGGCAACCATGATTTTAAGCCACAATATGGCCAAGTGTCGTTACTCTGAAGTACAGTGAACTAGAATATAGGGGTAGTGGAAAGCGTCGGCGCCGACCCATCGGCTGTGTGAAGCCAGAAGTGTAGACTGCCGCGAGTGGCGCTGTTGTCGAAATCCGGAGGACTTGGCTACTGTAACATGGGATATGGCGTCGCGTACGTTCTCAGATGGTTCCTGTGGTGTCTGTGGTCGTTTTCGCGATTTGTTTTCGTAGAATGTCAAGGGCTTGGCATTGTGATTACATAGGTTCGAGTCTTGTCGCTAAGCAAGTGAAAACGAAGAGAAGAAGACGGATCCACACCGCTGCAGCGCCAGCATGCTAAGACTGGTACCGGTTTTCACTACATTGCCCAAGTAAGCATTAAACATTAATTCATAGACGTTAGAAATACCCATAAAGCATACATAGGCCACACTAATGAGACCGCTAAGATCAAAAACAGCTAAGCTTGGCGCGAACTTCGCTGGCAGAGTACTCCAGAATCGAACGCCAGCGCTACCTGGTAGGTTCTACACGAAGCGCCTCACCCGGAGGCCGGCTGTTTTTCCACTACTTCTATTCTAGTTCACTGTACTCTGAAGCGCTAGCTTATTTGGTGGCACTAGGCATAGGGTGCTGCAAAATGTGGCATCACCCTAAACAGAAGGACATTAGAGGCACCCTAGTCTGCGCACTTGCCGGCAGCGCCTTCAACTTACGGAATTTATCATGAGGATAGCTCGAGATGCGCAACATGGCTTTATGTATATTTGAGTGGTTCTTTTTCGCTGACAGGCAGACAGACGAAAACTGTCCTTTCTTGCCATACCCGTTACCAATGTTGTCAGCTGCTGTGCACTGGGCGCGCGATTGTGGACGAGTAGTAGAGCCGCGCACTTGCGTGGACAGAGAACTCAGTTCATGGGTAAGAAACGGTTGCTATTGTTGCTTTTGACTCGCCGCGCAGAAGAGTGGACCGTCGCCGACGAGGTCCACACGCTCTGGACGTGCAGAAGTGTGGACCTCGCCGCGCAAAAGTGTGGACCCTCGCAACTAAATGAGCTATGCTTAGGGTCGGCCTCTGTTCCCCAATATTGCTGTGGGCGCCGCCATCTTGGTGCTTGTACAGAGCAGACGCAACTGCTGATCGTCATGATTCAAAAGTGCGACTTGCTCGGCATTTGAGTCGGTGTTAGGAAGCTTATGTCATATTGCTTTGCTCTGTCGCGAAGCGTGTAAACATTTCTGGAGGACGGAAAAGCGTTTCCTGTGTTGAGGAAAGAAGAGTGGAAGCCAGCCGGGCGTAAGACGTGTTTTTTCCGTCGTCAAAGAGCCAACCGGACCGGTGGCAGCCACCATGTCTTCGATCGACAGGGTGATCAAGCTGCTCGGTTACAAGCTCGACCGCAAGCTGGAAGACATCACGGCCCGCTTTCGCGAAGACCGCCGCCAGGCCAACACCGGCGTAAACCACAGGAGCTCTACCACGGGGCTGCTGGACTCCCTGTGTCACGGGAAATTCGACGGCATCGTCTGCATGCTGGCAAACAGGGAGCCCTCGCCAGGCGCTTGAGACCGACCTGCTAAGTCAGCAGCCCGTGGCAGAACCGCGAAGACCGCCGTCGCGAAGAACGCTGCTAGGCCTGACGCTGTTCATCACCCTCTTCATCATCCCATCATCATCGTCATCATTCACACGATTCATTTGTACCATACCATTTCATCATCGTTAGAGTCGGCGACCCAGGCCTTCAAGGTATGGGCAGTTTGCCTTTCTGCGGCGCCGCGGCTCTCCTGGGCTAAAATAAATATATCAAATATATATATCGAATTTTCTGGACTTAACTGGCAGCCATGATTTTAAGCCACAATATGGACAAGTGTCGTTACTCTGAAGCGTAGCTTATTTAGTAGGACATCATGGCGGAACAGCGCAGCACTGAGCTAGATTTCAGACGCCATGCTCCTCTAGTTGCCACTAATATTAGTGAGCACGCCTCATTGTGGCTTAAAATCATGGTTGCGAGTTATCTGAAGATTGATCTGAAATAACAGGAAACGCTTTTCCGCCCTCCACGAATGTTTAGACAGTTCGCGACAGAGCAAAGCAATATTATCTGAGGCTTCCTAACACCGAATAATAATGCTGAGGAAGTCGCACTTTTGAATCATGACGATCGGCAGTTGCGTCTACATCTGCACAAGCACCAAAATGTCGGCGCCCACAACAATGTTGGGGAACAGAGTGCCGATATTCTAAGCGCAGCTCATTTAGTGGCTCTAGTTCTTCCCAGAAGTGGCGCGCGGCACGTGTCTCGAAAGCATTTCCACAAAAATTATTGGCGCCACTTTTCCCAGGATAGATGGGCTTTACTCCACACATCCTGGGAGCGGGTTTGCAAACCAGTATTCAGACGAAGAGCAGGCCGATATAGGACATAGGAAGTGCAAAACTGCCACTTTATTTCTTTTTTTTTTCTAGCTTTAAATTAAGCTACTAAAAATAATATTTTTTTTTGTGCAACAACAACGTTTGCGTGTTAAATGTGGTGGTTCAAACGGCCGCAACGCCGCACCTTGTGCTTTCGATAATTTCGAACGTGGATGGAACTTCGAATTCATTCGGAAATCAGAGCTTATTCTACGTTTTGTAAGCCACTGTAATCTACGTATGTACTGGCTCGTATCTCGCGCCGCCTGATGGCCGCTTCCGTGCAGCGGCGGACGCGGAGCGAAGAAGATCTCGCTCGAGATTGGCGGCGAACAGCCCGTGGCCCGAGCCCACCTCGAGTGCCCGACCCGCATGCGCAGCTGCGAACATGCAAGTCGTATGTGATGATGATGATGATGATGATGATTTTGTGGCTGTTCCCTTTGAAGCGGGCGGTTTGAATAGAAATCATACCTAGCCAAATAAAACCGGAAAGAAAAAAAAAGAAAAAAACTGCACTACTGTTGCATTCTTCGCCACCAGTCCTCCAGCCTCCTTTTAGTCCTCTCGACTGCGTCGCTGCACTTCCAGCTGGGCTGCAGTGCCACTGCAGCGCGATTTACGTCCACACTGGGCCAGCACACAGCATCCCTGCCTGTGTCCCCAACTCGGAAGCCGAGGGCTTCTGCCAGAAATTGTTCGTGTGAATGTGCCTCGTCTAGATGTAGCCCGTTGTCTGGCGCCTGGCCCCAATCCACCGGGTGTCTTGGTACGAGACTTGGGCAGGAGAGCACAATATGCTTGATAGTTTCCTCGGTTTCACCACATGCCCGGCATGATGTTGATTGTACCTGTTGGTCAAAACGCTGCCTGTACACTAGCGTTCTTAGCCCTCCCGCACGTGCTTCAAAAAGCAGGCGGCTGCCCAGGCTATTATCATACAGGGTTGTCTCTGTCGATATTTCATTTTTCCAGCGGTTGTACACTTGCAGGGTTGACTTTGAGCGGGCCGCCTCCGACCACTGCACAGCCTCTTCCTCGCGCACTCTCTTCCGCACCTCCAGTTCCCACTTTTGCTCTGTAGTGGCAGCCACGGGCACAGTAAAGAAGCCATATTTCTTTTCCAGCTGGTACAGTCGCTTTCTCCACTTTGTCTGTATCCCTGTCAGGTGTATGTACACAAATAGTCGTTTGGCCCACCGTCCTCGGTCCATGAGTCGCAGACGCCCGTCGTAGCCGATCTTGCTAGCTGCTTCTCTGGCTTCAAACGATGACCATCCAAGATCTCCTTGGACAGCTTCGTTCGCCACCATGCCATGGCAGCCTAGGGCCTGCCTCCCAACTTCGCGCTGCCGGCGCTCCAGAATGTCCCTTACGTCTCCAGGAATGCACACAACAGCATTAGCAAACGTTAGGCCAGGTACCATGGCTGCTTTCCAGAGTTCCCTTGTAACCAGAAATCGATTGCAGCTCCATAGGTTACGCTTGCGAAGGACACTGGTGTTTCGCACGGCCGTCTTTCTGAGGTGGAGATGGTGTTCCGCTAGGTATTCTGGCTTATTTGTGAGTAGAATACCCAGGTACTTATAGGTGCCTTGCAGGGGGATTCGTTCGCCCTTCAGCACGCAGTGACCAAGACGCGGCTCTTCAGGCCCGGCTAGTTGCACGACTGCCGACTTTTTGCTGTTGAAGCGAAGGCAGCGCGCATCCGCCTCTTCTACACAGATGACTAAAAGCTGTTGTAGTGCCTCTACACTTTCCGCTGTAAGTACGATGTCATCCGCAAAGGTGAGACCTGGTAGCGTCCAGTTCACTGGCTCTCCTTTTTCTAAATGGGTGAAACAGAATCCTACCCCCGACTGGAGCAAGCGCCTCTCTAGCCCCGACACATAGAGGATATATAAGAGAGGAGAAAGCGGACAGCCTTGTCGTAGACCTCTTGTTACAGTCACTTGCTCCGATTTGGCACCATTCATCTCTGTTGTCACCGCGTTGCCCGAATACAGACATCGGACGAGGGCCAACCACTGCCGTGGCATGTCTAACTGTTCTAGGTGCTGGAGCAATAACTCGTGAGGTACACTGTCGTAGGCTTTCGCAATGTCAAGGAAGCAGCACAGTAGTTTTCTTCCTTCCTTACGGGCGACCTCAATACACTGGGTGATCGTAAAAATGTTGTCCTCCAGTCGGCGACCCCGACGGAAGCCTCCCTGCAGCTCCGTTAACACCCCATTCCCCTCTGCCCATGCTGCCATGTAATCTTTCACTATATGTGCGAAGGCTCTGTAGATGGTGGACGTCACTGTAAGTGGCCGATAGTCCTGAAGATGTTGTCGGTTGCCTCCCTTCTTAGGGACCAAGACAACCCGACCAAGCCTCCAGTCTTGGGGCACGGGTTCTGAGCCACTGAAGATTGCACTGAAGATCTCTGCCATCTGCTGCCTTGTCTTCGTTCCCATCGATTTAAGAACAGAAGCCGGAATCCCGTCCAGGCCCGGAGACGTAGACGTCTTCAAATGCGCGAAGGCCCGTAAGACTGTCACCCACCCGATGACCTCCTCCTGCGAGTGTTCTGCTGTGTGTAGCGTCGGTTGAGAGGATGTATCCTCTTCGGTGGTAAAGTTCTCCCTCAGGTAATCCGAGAGGTGGGTGCCAAGGTTGCTAGGTTCCTCCCCTGTGCTTTCGTCAATGATGGCTGCTTCCTGGTCTCTACCCTCCAACGTTCCGAGGTAGGCCCAGAACTTCCTCGGTGCGTCCCTGCCGCTGCATCTAATGTCCCGGACAGTAGCCAGATCCGCAGTCCTTATCTTCTGTTGGACCAACTGTTTAGCACTTTTTTCAGTACTTGATAACTGTGCCATTTTTTGTCAATCTCGTCAGTCTCTCCTGTACGGAGCGCCATTCGGTGCTGCAGGTTAGCCTCCTGCCTGGCATGGATGGCTGACTTGACCTCACCATCCCACCATCTCTTACGTCGTCTGCGTCCAGCGAGCCTTTTTGGTGCGTGTCGCTTAATCAGGTCTTTAAGCACTGTGATGTAGGCTTGATATCCAGTCGCCTGTTTCCTGCTTTCACTGTTCTCAAATGTCTCCATGATAGTCGCCACTGTCCGCTTGCTCAAATAAGTTCGCCGTGGGCGTTGATATCGTTCCTGTGTCTTTTTCCAAGTGGCCTTGCTGAAGTCCAGCCTGAGGCGATTATGATCACTGCCAAGGCTGTGCTCGCCGCCCTCGTCTATCAAAACTCGAGCAATGCTTTTTCCGAGACGGTGAGACGCTAAAGCATAATCAATACAGGTTTTGCTTCCTCGAGCGCACCATGTGACCTGTCCCTCACATGTTGACCGCAGGTTGAGTACCTCAAGTTGCAGCTCTTCCGCTAGCCATAGGAGCCGCCGCCCATTACTGTCCTCCCACCCGTCCAACTCACCAAGATGGCCGTTGAAATCTCCCATGATCAAAATATTCTTACCGACGCCGAGGGCCTTCGCATCACTGGCAACACATGTCACACTCGCTTGGTTCTCATCCTCCCGCGCTCTTCCCACAGCAAGATAAACCACGCACACTGCCACTGGATACTGTAACAGTTCTCCTGTCACCCAGATGTGGTCTTGGCAGGTCTTGTTTACCCTCTGCCAGGATGCCGAGCTGCGGCATAGGATTCCTACTCCCCTCCTTTTCGCTGACCTTCCTGCCGGTTGCACCCGGTCCACTGCCAGTCCGGGTGAATAGGCGGTTCCTCAAGGTCACGAAGGTGTGTCTCTGCAACCCCAAAAAGCACGATGCTCTCAGTGTCCATTGCTTGATAGAGCTCCTGCCATTTCTGCTCCCGTCTTGCTCCCTGGAGGTTGAGAAACCCAACTCTTTCCGTCACCGTGTTTTGGTGTTTCCGCCGTCTTCTCCTCACCACTCGGCCCTTCACTACATCACCGTCGTTACAGCGTCTGGGTTGTCTTACTCCTGTCCGGTGGTCTCCAGCTGCCTCCGAACAGTCTGTGCCACCATGGCCTGTATCCATGGGGGTGGGTCCAGTGGATAGCACCCTGGTATACTCGAGTTGGGCACAAACGGGTATAGTCCCATATTCATTTGCCGTGGGTTCGGCATCGCCACCCATGGTGGGTCCATGCAAGTTGATTGTGGCATTTGTCTGAGATGGAGGCACGTCGGTACCGGGACCGCTGGGGTTCTTTCTCTGGATGGTGCTAATTCCCCCATGATAGACTTCTTTTCTGGGAGCGCGCTCCCCTGCATTGTGGCGCATTCCATGATTGGCCGCACCTCTTGACCCCTGGTGTCCGACTTGAATCTCGGCCGTGGGGGGTATCCCATCCAGGTCTCTCTGGACGGCGATGGAGCTTCCGGTCTGCTGTCGTGCACCTGACTTCCTTCCAGGCCTCGGCGGCGTACCTGGCGGTGTACTACTTCTTCTGTACTTTGTGTCAGGCTTTTTTCGTCCAACTGCTTGGGATACCAATGACCTCCTGTGTTGCTTCTCCTCTTCCTCCGCTCGCCTAAAAAAGTTTCCGCGACTTCTGCTAAGCGGCCCGTCACCACGTGGGTACCTTCTTTATTGTAATGCAGCCCGTCCTTCTTCATTGTGGCTGTGATCGCGAGGTCCCGAGTTAGGTCCACATATTTGGCTCGTATTTTTTTGCACATTTTTTTGAGCCTGGCATTTAGCAGCATAGCTGCTGCCTGCATCTCCTTGCCTCTGCTCGTAACTTCGGGGATAGAGCAAACCACCAGGGCACCTTGTCTCGTTCTCCACTTGTTTTCTAGGCACTCCACAATTGCATCCGGTTGGTGTCCTTGCAAAAGGTCGTTCATCCCAACATGTAGGATGTACATCCTAGGAATTCTCCTCGCCTGTCCTTCATACTCTGCGATCATTGCATGAACTGTTGCCACAGTCGCCTTTCTGTTCATCAGTATTTCCACACTTTGGTCATCTGTCATCTCTCCATGAAGAGTCTGTGCAAATTGCCCTACATTATGGTCTCCAGCAATTAAAACCTCCCGTTTTACGCCCCAGGGTGGTCGTACGAATCGCTGGGTGGATTTTTCATGGCTCATTAAGGTTCTGCACGTCTCCCTGTTGTTACCTGGGGGACACAGGATTGACTGTCGTCCTAGTTTGTCCTCACTACCGTCAGCTCTATTGACGCCTGAGGCACACTTTGGGCGCGTGTCATCCACGCTTGTCTTGTTGCTCTCGGCTTCTTGAGCTTCATTTGCTTTCTCCACGCCCCTAGTACCCAGTAAATCTGTCTGGGACGCCTGCGTTTTATGCGCCGAGGTAGAGAGTACCCCCTGGTCGTCGCAGGTGTCTTCTTGTGACGCCACATGCAGGTCTGCTAACTGATCATTCAGCAACCTGTTGAGCCTTGTCTCGAGTCCCTCGCATCGGGCCATTAAACTCAGCAGTGCTTCCTTGCTTTCCAACCTTTCTTGCCACATATTTTCAAGCCTCTTCAACCGCTGAGCCATCTGGTCAAATTTTTCCTCTCTGCATCAGCATGTTGTAGACGATTGGTCAGTTCGCTCATTTGACTTTCGAGCTCTTCAAG
>JAZHYW010003237.1:0-119689 GCA_037355805.1 Ixodes ricinus
CTTTGCTTTGTAAATTCAGCGATCTCTGGCTCACACATTTAGTTCCTCTCTTCTTAATCGCATAGCCTTCTGAAAATTCCCCACTCATTCGGTCTTTGCCCTTTGCAATATTCTCTGCCTTTTTGAAGATGGGTCGACACCCACACCTAGCACAACGAAGGCTCAAGTGCCCCTTCCCCTCTACCGCTCCCACTTCGGATTGTAACGACAGGTCATGTCTCCCGCAATTTGTGGTTAACCCATCTGCACGTCTGAGCAATACAATTTTTTTACCCGTATACGAAATCTTATAAACAACTTTCAACTTGCAGTCAACTTATTGATTTCCGTGCCTTACCGAGCAAGTGGGGCCATTACCTTTCTTCTTTCCAACTCTAAGGGCAAAGTTGCGCCACCTTCCAGGGGCAGAAAATACCAAGGGCAGTCGTACCGCAGCGCAACGTTTTTCAAGTTGGGTGGAATCTTGTGTAGGTACGGAATGACAAGCGGTCTTTTGCACGGCCTTTCTTACTGGAACGAGGTGCTCACTTTAGTTTGCTCAAAAATGCCTCCGCAACGTTCAACTAAAGCCGATGTTGGAAAACCCTCCGCTCTTGGCCGTTGCAGTTTTATCTGCCGGTCAGAAAACTATAAATAACACATGGTGACCCAACTTCCTGTGCGCGACCTGTTGCAAAAAAGAAGCTATACATTTTACTAACTTGGAGGGCGACCAGTCATAGTAGGAGAAGACCCTTCTTCGAGCGTGGCTGATAAGAGCAGCAGGCGTGTCTAGCCGTCAGTTCCAATCTCAAATTCAAAAATTGTAGAAAATCCCCATCCGGAAGTTGATTAGTGAACGTGAGCCCCTCCAACGTTTTTTGTGAAAACAGCTAAAACCGACTTGACGACACTTTCCTCAGTCTTACTCTCAAACATTGGCGTAGATTTTTTCTTTTTTTTCTAAACAACGGTATTATATTGGTCAGACGGGCAGATGCGCTAACCACATATTGCGGGAGCATGACCTTTCATTACAATCCCAAAAAGAGGGGAGGGGCACTTGCTCTTTCATTGATCTAGCTGCGGGTGTCGACCCAACTTCAAAAAGGCAAAGATTAATGGCAGGGCAGAGATCTAATGAATAGAGAAATGAAAGAAGTCTATGCGATTAAAAACAGAGGTACGAAATGCGTCAGCCAGACGTCGGTGAATTCACACAGCAAACAAAATTCTATTTTAGACACCTGTAGATCGATCACCTCGTGATGTGTTCGGTGTTGTTGATTTTGCTTTTATTAAAGTTCAGTTGAGAGTCAGAGCTTATCCTGTGTACACTTCTACTTTGTCCTTGCTTTTTGCGCGCTGTTTGCCCTTTTGTCAGTATGAACCAACTACCCCACATCACCAACACTAATGGAGTATACTCGCGGTGTACTTGTGGCGCGCTCCAAGTGTTCTTTTAAGTCACTATTCGGCTGTGTTCCCAGTACATTTCTAGTGATTGAGAAATTCGTGCTTTGAATATACTGTCCCGAAGGAGAAATGATGAGGAAGCAAATAACTGGAGAAACTAAACGGTTATTGTGGCGAACTTGTGCCAAAAAAATAAAAATGAATGCCGAACAAGAGGCGTCTCTGGCGTCGATGACGGCGTAACGGCAGGATCGAGCGAAGGTGAAAAAGTGACTCCTGACTGCAACGCCGCGCCCCTTCCTTATGCACACGCGTGGCCTTCTGGAACAATCGGCGTACAAGGTTTGGCGCGTAGAACATTCGGACCTGCAACAAGCAACAAAGCTCACGAATTTACCAAAACGCTACATTGACAGAAACAACAAAAAGGCACGTCCGCTCCCAGGAATCGAACCTCGGCCCTTTGCCTGAGGAGCGAAGCATGATAACTTTCTTTTCTTCTTTATTGCTCACGCACGATAACCGTTCGGCCACGGACGCGCATACTCGGAGACGCGCGTGGCATTTCTTCCCCCTTTAAAAGTGCATCGTCTCGATCGATTTAACATGCAAGGAAACAAAACGGAGCAAAACAAACGAAATAATGGGAAAGTATGGAGGCTGGTAAACCACAGTCCTATCAAGCGTAGCACGAGATCGCAGTTCACAGTCTTATCGAGCGTAGTACGCCTGAGGCGCACGGCGTGGACAAAATTAGGTCGTGGTGGGCGGCGTGATGGTGTTCTTGTTCCGTCGGGCATCACCTCGTAGTTCAAGTCTCCCTGGTGGCGGAGTACTTTGTCGGGTCCAAAGTGGCGCTTCAGACGTTTCTCGCTTGGACGGCGTTGTCGTATCGGGGTCCAGACCCACACTCGGTCTCCGGGCTTGAAGCGAACGTCGATCCGACGAAGGTTGTACCGGGTAGAGTCGACACGTTGTTGATCTTATATCCGAAGTCGAGCGAGCTGGCGGACCTCTTCTATCACGTTGAGCAACAGCGTTAGCGTCGTCGCTGCAGTCGTGACCGGGTTCGTGTGGCAGCATCGAGCCGGGCATCGTCGTCATCTTTCGGCTATGCACCAGATGAAACGGAGTCACTCCTGTGGTGTCTTGCGCCGCCGTATTGTAGGCAAACGTGACGTAAGGTAACGACCTCATTCCACGTCTTGTGCCATACGTCGAGAAACATCTATATATGTCGGCCATAGATTTGTTCAGCCGTTCTGTCCGTCCATTTTTCTGCGGATGATACGCAGTGGTTCGACGGCGGCTGGTGCTACTGAGACGAAGGATCTCTTGAGTTAGCTAGGCCATGAACGATGATCCACGGTGGGTAATGAGAACTTCGGGGCGCCGTGCGGGAAGACTATGGACTGGAAGAGAAACTTCGCGACTTCAACATCCGTACCTGATAGAAGGACTTTCGTCTCGGAGGAACCAACCAGTCCAGCTTACCCCCCCCTTCTTGGAGATCCGTTAAGGGGTATGCAAACTGGCGCGGTGGTCCGTGGAATTTTCACCGCTCCGTCAAAAAAGCCGGGAGGCTTCACTCTTCGGCAGGACACATCACGGCAAGCCACGGCGCCCCGCCCCGTGACGTGTTTCATGACAAAACCACTGAATGCTACAAGTCAAGGTTTCGTTCGTCAAGTCTTGCGTGGAGACTGGCTGGGCGACAGTCCCAACTCTCGGATGCGGCGAAATGTACGCACGGAGCAACTTTGAACATAGGGTGGCCCAGTCACATCGCTTCCCCCTCTTTGACTCAACACGACTTGCCACGGCTCGCAGTCGTATTCAAACTGAGAAACGGAGAGGAAGCCCAGCTTTTTTGACGAAGCAGTGAAACCTTCACGGACCACGGTGCCACTTTGCGTACCCCTTTACGCCTCGTGCGACGCCAATTCCTTTTTCAAGGAGCAGTTGCACGCTGCCTTCCAAAAGAGCTTCACCGCCCATGGCCTCAAGCTGCACAGGGCGCCGATATTAGCTTTAAATTGGAATAATTGTGCCGATACCATTTTGATCTGGCCGATATCTCTGAAGTATATCGGACGGGTCGCGCCGACGTCATCCTGACATATTGTACCTGCCGCCGTTTTTCGTTGAGTGTGGAGAGGTTTGTGAATCGGCTATGGTGGCGGAGGTATTCGGATTTCTTCACCAACTCAAAACCGCCCTTGAAAATGAGAAACAATAAGCGAAACAGAATCTGCTTACTCCTAGCTCGAGAATGACATACAACATAAGTAGAGGGAGCTTAGTTCCATTGCCCAACTGCCTTCGACCTCGCCTTCTGTAAAGTCTCCCCACCTCCTTTTGTGTCTTCGCGTTGCTGTGCGCGAGCAAGACCGCTGTTTCAAATAAATCAGAGAGGTGGAGCGAAACACGTGACCTCTCTCCGCAGGACAAGAACGTTTGAACAAAAATGTGTCATGTGACTTACTCTGACGCGACGGTGGGCAGACTGGCGCCGTAGTCTTCGCCCTTTGCCAAGTCATGGTGATGGGAAAGGGCGGTTTCCGAAATGCGCCCTTCAGTGCTCTTATTTTTGTGCGTTGCAGTCGCGACCGTGGTTTTTCGTCGCGAACGGCCAAAATACGTCCGTGCCAACTTTTCCCGTAATGGCCCCTTTCTTCGTCGGAGTTCATGAAATTATTCTGCTATGTTTGTTGGACGTGCTTCCACAAAACTGCTCATGCGTGACAGCGATACTACCGTTGAATCTTGTCGACCCTCCTCTTAATCGAGTGTACCTCTGTGCTGCTCCAGTTGGATTACACGTCTATCACGGATTACATAAAACCGCTTTTTTTATTTGTAAGTACACAGCAAGTACGCTGGCGATAGTATAGTCATTCTCTGTCTCAACAGGGAGTATTAGTATGTTGTTTCGATACCTCCAATACTCTAGAAAACGTTACAATATATGCGCAAAGGCGACGGCGAAAATCGGGTATCTTCATCGGAGTCATCGCAACGATATACTAAAGCTGTCTGATCTCCACGGTCCTTTGTATTTGATTTGTAAGGTTTGCTTCGCATGAAAACAAAGTAAATATGTTTATATATTTGCTTTCCGCTCCACTAAGGAGTTTAACCTTCGTAAACGTGTCGATAACCAGCCGTGTGTAATGATAGTAGTTTAGTTAATTCCGTGTACAAGCCAATACTGCTGATATTGCCGATACAAAGCGAGCGCATAAGTGACGTTCAGCCGACATAGAGCAGAAGCATATGCGACCTCTGGCCAATATTTGGCCGACAGTCCAATCTGGGCAGTACTGGCACGATATTTCGCCGACACTAGGTCTATGGTTAAAGGAACCATGAAAGAAGTTTTAAATCGAATGTCATTCACCGCACGTCGTAAAAGGTATGAAAAGAAGACTCAAATACATATATAGCCAGCCAAAAAAAAATGTTTTCGCCATAGAGCTTTTAAAAGAAATGCGGAACCTTCTATATCTTCTTTCTTTCAAAAGCTCTCTGCCTTTCCACTGCGATGCATCCGCAGTGCCAAAACACGTCAGCGATATCCACGGTGCCTATAGACACCATTGACTCCGTAAGTGTGACGTGATGGGTCCAAACAAACCGTTGCTAGGGTCATTGTCATGGACAAATACATGTCTAGGTTTCGCTACAAAAACCCGACTGTTCGAAAATCAGGAGTAGGATTTCAACTTCTAAAAATCACAGATATAGAAGGCTTCAATGTCGCATATGTTTCGATAGAACTGTGCCGGAATCGCTTGTTTCTGAAATATTTACGGCTGCAACTTCCGGTCCTCAAGATGCCTGTAGCAGACAACGAGTGAAAGTAGTATGCCGTCTGCCACACGTCGCCGGCCAAGCCAGCGCCGGCGTCTGAATCGTGTGAATAAAGACGATATTTTGATATTGCATTTGTTTGAAATATAATGAGCTTCAGACACTGATAAGAATTCATAGTGGGGTGCGAGGCACAATATGGCTTATCCATGGGCATATCAACCGGGTGGGCAAGGGGGCGCTTTGCCCCCCCCCCCCCTGAAACAGCCGCTACTGGGTAAGGCAAACACTGGCCGGCGGCGCCCAAAAGATACCATGGGCACGGCCCAACGACCCTTGTATACCAAAGAAGAAAAAAAGAAAAATACTGCGAAATCGTGATAGACATGCAATTCTTAAATCATTCCTGACAACCTCAATAATAATAATAATAATAATAATAATAATAATATATAATAATAATAATAATAATAAATTTTTATTCAACATTGCAAATATATAATAATATAATAATATTTATTCATGAGGAAAAAAATTACCAAGTTCAGCATCGGACCTGGTCAAAGCCGGCAAGGGCTTGTGGGACCAGATCCAGCAAGAGAAGAAGCAAGGAGCGAGCTCGCATATTGACACACAATATGTAACAATAAAAGAAGAGAAGAAAATTTCACACAAAATTGTCATTGCTCCCGCAGGACGAACAACGGAGTTAGCCACGGGGCCAGCAGATCAGTCAAAACACAAAAAAAGGCACTTAACGGTGCACACACAACACACACACGCACTCACTTGCACGTCCGTATTGAAGAAAGGCAAAGCAGAACGTCGGGACGAACAGACCAAGACTGTAGTTACAATTAGTGTAGGGCACTAAAAAAAAGGAGCACCAACGAGAAAAAAAAATCACTGGGCAAACTCGCATAGGTCTTAGGGCCTCACGATGATGCAGATGAAACAACAATCTACTTCAGGACAAAATTGAGAAACGAAAAGGAAAATAATATCGCAAACTGAATAGTCAACGTTTCACCGATATCATTTAAAGCTCACAGTCACTGTCGCGATACGTCAGAAAATGTTGTTTTTAGAGTTTCCTTTAATTTCTTGTTTGAGGTAATGGAAAAAATTGAGTCTGGTAAATCATTGAACACTTTTGGCACATAAAAAGCGCGCGTACTTTCACCATATCGCGTTCTCACTCGTGGTATGTCGAAACGAGAGGTAGCCCTAAGTTCACGCGACGAATGCGATGTGACATTAAATTTGCTCTCCCAGAAGTGGCGCCAGATCACAGTTTGGAGAAAGAGGGAGTGGAATGAGGGCAGTTCAAGCGAACCAAACAAGTTAGCACTTGACAAAAATGTTGTGTTATACGTAACGTTCTTGAGGATTGCGTTTAAAATTCGGTCAATTCTGGAATGCCAAAAGAGTGGACAGTTAAAAAAAATTGTGATCCCGTACCTTAGTATACCGTAGGCCAGAGCGTGCACAACCTGTTTCCTGATGGAGAAAGGTAGGAATCTTTTTATGTTGTATAGCATACATGACACTGACCTCAGCCGTTGACAAAGATGCGTCATATGAGTAGTCCAAGAAAGATCGCAATCAAAGTAAATGCCTAGGTATTTGATCGAACTAACATATTCTATAGGATCACAGTGAGTACACAAGCAACCAGAGTTGTGAAGAAATAGCGGATAGGTCAACCTTACATTCTTTAAGGGATTGCAGAAACATTTAAGCTTTGTTTTAGAGGCATTTACTCGAAGCTTGTTTACCGAAAACCAGTCCATGACGCTAATTACATCCAGTTGGAGCATTTCCACTGCACGCTGGTACACTAGATGGCGAGAAAGCAAAACAGTGTCATCAGCGTACTGAAACATTAGTGAATTGGTAATGGATGATGAAATGTCGTTCACAAATATGTTAAATAACAGTGGTGACAAAATCGAACCCTGAGGGACTCCAGATCTTAGGAGGGCCTTTGCACTATGGACATTGCCTACCGCTACAACCTGTGTGCGATTTGTAAGAAAACATTTTAGCAGTGCGTGAAATGGGCCACGAAAGCCCAATCTATACAGCTTGTCTAGGAGGATGTCATGGTCTACTGTATCAAACGCTTTAGCGACATCGATAAAGAGTGCACACACATACATGTTGTGTTCAAAAGAAGAGTGAATGAAGTCTGAAAAGGTTTCTAGAAGATTGGTGGTACCACGACCAGCGACAAAACCG
Organism: Ixodes ricinus; assembly: GCA_037355805.1. Classification (NCBI taxonomy): domain Eukaryota; kingdom Metazoa; phylum Arthropoda; class Arachnida; order Ixodida; family Ixodidae; genus Ixodes; species Ixodes ricinus. The sequence continues at coordinate 7,450 of JAZHYW010003237.1, forward strand.
TATTGGTTAGGCGATATTACTGCGTGTTTCTCAAGAAAACTTGACATAACGACAAAAAGATGTTTCTCCAGAATCTGTGAAATACAAGACAGTATAGAGATAGGCCTATACGAGGAAATCTCGTTTGGAACACCACCCTTAAAAAGCGGAACTACAAGAGCTTGCTTTAAGTCGTTGTAGACAATGCGAGAATCCAGAATGTTATTTATCAGAACGAGAAGTACATCCTTTAACGAGTCATAATTCCGGCATAGGTCACCGACTGTAATGCCATCCACACCGGCCGACCGGAAACGTTTAAACCCAAAAAGATAAGAACGCAAGTCTGGCTCCGTTAAAGAAGGAAGAAATGCAGATTCCGAGATTGACAAGGCTGCGGGCAATCGATCCCCAGCTTGCCACCGATCCCACCAGGTCGGAGATAAATTCGGAAACTTTTCCAGAAGGTGGTATATAAAAGGCAAGTAAGTAGATTTCAAAGGCAGAAGTAAAGATACGCAGTGCTATTGTCTCCGCTGAGTTGAACGGTAACTGTACATCCGAAGAAAACAACGCGTTTTTTAAGAACACCGCAATTCTACCAACGCGTTTCTGGTCTCGTGTGTAGAATAGCTTTTAAAACCAGGCAAGGAGAATTGGTTTACATTTTTGCTGTGAATATTAACTTCCGTAAGGACGAAGACGTCAGTTATGGGAAGTACGGACTTAACAGCGATAAGAAATTCATCCCAGTGCTTATTACCGCTTCGTATATTTACATGAAATGAATTGAAGGAACAACTTGAGTTAAAGTTGAAGATTTCTAAGCAAGATTGAAGATCTTTTAGTTGAAAGAAACTAGTCATCAAAGCCTAGCTAATTAGTTCCAATGCATCACTGTCAGTGATGCGAAGCACTCTTGAGCTTTGATTTTGTTTTGCATAAATTTTTCCATGCCGAGTTCATATGTGTTTGAAGCCTTTCTCTTTTCCTCTTGTGCGTGCCATCCAGAAGAGCTTCCTATTAGCGTCAGTAAGATTGTCGTTGAAGTATATTTGAGGATGGGAATCCTCAAGGGGGATGGATCTTAGGCTTCCCCGAGTGGACATCCAAGTTGCTTTTAATGGGACTGAGGAGAAACGAATCAGGATCGGAGGTATTGATCCTGTTCTGGCCGGCAGACGTTGAGCAGGCATCATATGTGCAGGTTGAAATGCGATCTTCAACTTTCCTGCCAGGTTAGTCATGATATCTGCAACTTTCTCATTCGAGTTAAATGAAATCCCACGTGTTTCCAAGTTCGGGAGGCGATTGGTTTGATCTGTGTCATTCTGGTTGGATTTGAGCTGTTGAATTTCCTTTGCTTGCTCTGCCAGGAAAAAACGCAATGTACTCATTTCGGTTTGAAGTTACTTGATGACGTTGTCGTGAGATTTGGATGACTCCACAAGAGAGTCCTATTCTGATGGAAAAAAAGTTCAGTGACTTGTGCATCTCACTCAGGCTAACTCTCAAAGTATCTACAGTCTGCGTCAAAACCAGCAGAGTATCGACCTTTGGGAGTAGCTCATGAAGAGCACCAACTGAGTCTTTCCAAGAAAGAAGTAAGTCTAGTTTCTCATTAACTTCTGTAACCTGTGCTGATACGGCACTAGTGTTGGTTGGAGTGGATGAAATATCAAGGCCTTCCAAGTTAGCCTTTAAATGCCTTCCGCGGCATGCAGAGCAGCGCCATTTCTCTACCTTCGATGCACTCATTCCCTTAAATGTGCTTTCAGAGATACCTGAGCATTTTTTTCCTAGATGGTAGACCTTGGCGCATTCATCGCACTTCAGGTAGCGGCCGTCATTTGGCATGGAGTCGGAGCATAGAGCACAGAGTTCAGATGTAGCCATGATAGTCGATTTCAGTTGAGGAAAAATGAGGAAGGTTATTGTTACCGAGGTTATGACTAAACAAAAAGAAAGCAGAATGTACAGATCCAGGCTCACCCGTGAAATAAAGGTGTCAGTTGGCTTAGGCTACGTTAGTGTTGGGCTGATCGTGGCTCTTGAGCGATGATGTGGTACTCAGGCCGAGCACTGAGGAAACCGTGAAAGCTGTAGCGCACGAACAACACCACACCAGATCCCGACGACAAAGATGATCTTGTTCGGATGCCAGTAGTGACCAGGTGTTGCCGGCAAGCCGCAGCATATGAAGCCAGAGAAATGCCGATAGGAGCAGCCGTGTGGAGGTCTTGGGCTCAGTGTGAAGATGTAGGCGTGTTATAAGCAAGATGGTCGGCGGTTAGGCATAGTGGTGATTGATCAAACCTTCAATGATGTCGGAGTGAGGCAAGCACAGGCCACAAAAGGGACCCTCACCTCGGGCTCGCGAAGAATAATAATGATAATAATAATAATAACAAACGACTTACCTCGACGGCGCACGATTTGTTTCTCAGGCTGGCCTGCACTACACCGGTAACGCACTTCACGTCGTCGTTGTAGCTGATCTGCATGACGTGGTTTGATTTTACGGCATTTTCACCCCTCTGAATTAAGCTGGGTTCTTCACAGAAAAAAAAACGCACATTGCGGAGGCCTCTACGCGTCCATGGCGATGCACTTGTTTTTGACGCTCCTTTACCGACGCAATTCAATGAAGACGCCCGCTGCAACAGAGGCTAGCAAATCTATCGTGTCGTCTGCTACCAAAGCAAAGCGGAGTGTAAAACTTCAGTAATGGCTTTCGTCGTTGCAATTTAACACTGGGACGACAAGAGCATCTTCAAATTTAAATATCAAGAAGTTAGGTTGCTTACAAAAAATTATTTACATACTTAAGCAAAAATCTAGCTTCATGTGGAGCCTCCATGCGTTAGTCCATAGCAACGTCCCTAGCAACGGTTTGTTTAGACCCAGACGCCATGTTGTGACGTAGTCACTTACAGGGTCAGTTCCAAAAATCGGGCAACAGCAAAAAATTCGCTGAACGAGTCCAACAACATTGGGCGGCCGATGTCATAGTGTACTCCGTTTCGTCCGGTACAGTTGTTTACAGAGTGCCGTCCTTGCGTTTCCTCGATTCTTTCGCCTCTGTATGGCTGCAGGTAGCGTTTTCCCTATCACGGGTTAGGTAAACGACATTTCCAAACTCCAAGCCGTTAAGCTGACGAAGTACATCGGTTCTGCAAAAACAGATCGGAGTGAGAGCGCTCCTTCGACAGAAGCTACAACCTCCTCGTTGAGGAGGTTCGTGTTCAAATACGTAGACGCAACGAGCTATCGTTAGTGCACGACCATCACGAGTTTCATGTAGGACAAATATTGTGCACAATAAATAATGCAAAAACAAGTAAAACCTTAAGTTTCTTACGGAGCGTTTCAAAATAAGCTTTCGACTCTAAACTCGTGTGCAAAACCAAGGACTCGATGAATTAAGTAAAAACTTACCTCGAATACGCATTTTACTGGTCAGACTTACGCATTAAAATTTTAAGTCCCAGTTGCAAATACAAAAAAGGCTACCCTACTGAAATCTTTTGCAAACTGAGCCATTTCAAGCTGCATTATTTTCACTGGTTATAATGGTTGAACTGGGAAAACTTAACGTCTGCTTACTGATCTTACTGTGAAACTGTGCATACAGGTCAGACTGTGAAAAATGTGTTTACTGGTAATACTGTACAACTGTGTATACCGGTAATACTGGTCCACTCCATGCAGTTAAACCAGTTTACGAATACTTGAAAGGATAAAACATCGAGGACGGGGACGCAAACAGGACTTCTTTCATTGAGCAACATCATGGAAGATAACGTAATAAGGCAGGCGAGCTGGTTAAAGTTAAACATTTCTAAAACCCAAGTAAGAGTGTAAAAGAGGGGACAAACACAAGACGTTTTGTATTTGTCCCCTCTTTGTAGCCTCCGTCTTGGGTTTTAGAAATGTTGAACAACATAGAATGGCACAAAATATTAAAGTAGTCCCCAAGGGCTTGAACGTTCTCCAAGAAGGTAAGAATAAAATTGTTAAAAAGGAAAGAAAATTTAGTATATTATACAAGTTTTTTAAAAGCGCTGGCGTCACGACGAGGAATAAGTAATCTAGTTATCTCCGGCGCAAGGAATTCGACTACTGTCATTGTCAGTGAAATGAAAGGGCAGAAATATTGTTCTTGAAAGTCTCAAAGAGAAATGTACTATAAATTTAAAAGTTTAAAAAGCAACACTTTTGAACTTTTGTTCGTCGAATTCCGTGCACCGGAGACAACTAGATTACTTATACCTCGTCGTGACGCCAGCGCTTTTTAAACTTTTTTGAATATACTAAATTCCCTTTCCTTTTTAACAATTTTCTTCTTTCCTACTTCGAGAAGGTTGAAGGCCATGGACGACGGTTTTATATGTGTGCCATTGCATGTTGTTGCCTAATTAAATAAATCCTCTTTCTGTCGCCGCCCTGGATGTTTTATCCTTTAAAGAATTCGTGTCTATTCACCAACACGCTCTTCTTCAATTATTAAACCAGTTTAACTGGAGTTAAGAGAAACAGGTCGTAAACTGGTAAACGACATTTTATTTACAGAAAAAAATACTTCAGAGTGCAAAAATAAACATAAAAATATTTCCTTGCAATGTAAAAATGATGCAAACATTGCATGGTTTGCCCTAAATTATACTTTTTTGCGATCAAAAATTTTGCATTTGTTTACTGATTGCTACGCTTGCTGGGGCGGCCCAGATAAGATAAAAACTTTGTCATGATATTATTGGTATGTCACAGCCGGCTGGCGAGATATTATACTTCCTCTGGAGTGTCGGGGTTCCGGTGATGGCTAAAAGAGTACCACAAGGCATCTGAAAGAAAAATAAAACATCAGTTATTAGACATGAATAAAATAGCGCGAACATGACAAGGACAAAAAGGAACACAAACGAAAGGACTGGTACTGACTCCCAACCAAGTTAATTGCATCATCCAACCAAGCAATATATACCATCTCCTGCAAACATTAAAAAAATAGTTATACATTAAGATTACATGTATACCACCTGTGTATCTTCAGATAAAACCATCAAGAAAGGATAATTCTTGGTGAATGAGACACACAGGCGGCATGCTGACGCACTTGTCCGCCGATTTTTTTTATAAAACAAAACGCCCCTATAATTTTTTTCTCTGTCTTGTCCTTTGCTCTCTGCAGGAACTTGGTCAAATTCCAAAGCGGTTTACACCCACATCGGTGTAACGTGCTCAGCAAGATGACCATTCGGCTCCCTGCAAGCTTGGCCAGATATGTCCTATGCTCACTGGGCATAAAAGCGATCAATGCGCAAAAAAAGACATGGCGTCATGTACACTAACTGCACAAGTGGGTTGTTTACGAATTTCCTTTTAGCTGTGGCCGCATTTACATTGGACGAATGGGTCGGTGTTTTAATGAGAGAGCGCGCGAACATAATCTGTCGGTACGAAGCGATTCGGGCGGTCATCTTGCTGAGCACGTTAAGCGATGCGGTTCTAAACCGCTTAGGAATTTGACCATGTTCCTGAAGAGAGCAAAAGACAAGACAGAGAGGGAAATTATAGAGGCGTTTTTTTATCAAAAAAGTGGGATACAAGTGCGTCATCATGCTGTCGGTGTTTCTCATTGACGAACAATTATCATTTCTTGATGGTTATATATGAAGATAGGCGCGTGGTGGACATGTAATCTTAATGTATAAATATATTTGTGTTTTTTATGTTCGGAGGCGATGGTATATATTGCTTGGTTCGATGATGCAATAAACTTAGTTGGAAGTTAGCGCCAGTCCTGTCGTACTTGTGCCTTATTTGTCCTTGTCAAGTTCGCGCTATTTTAATCATGTTCAATACAAACCAACTAGCCCCATCAAAACTCGTGTTAAAGTAATTAGAACCACGGCAGATTTATATGCACCCGTCTGTTCTAAAATGGTATTTAACTAATGTCACGAATAACAAATATGCATTATCATAAACAGTATGATGATGCAAAAATGTTGTTGACAGTCCCAAAAAGTAATTAATGTGCTATAAATTTAAAAACATAAAAGAAATTATTTTAAACTTTTATTTTAGAGTACATGTTTCTTTGGGACTGGCATATTCAAGCATATGCCAGTTCTACATGTGGTGACGGTCTCGGAGCAATAACGGAAAGCAACGCCTTGGAGTGAAAATACCCTGCTGTTGTTACCCCCTTCCTGCCGTTGACTGGTGAAGTATGGTGTAGTATTGGGACATCTTCGACCGATCATGAATTAGAGAACGATTTGTGGGCTTCCCGCCGATGTCTTACCGTTGATCGTTGCTGGACATCTCCCGGCACTTTACCTCGACTCGGAGGAAGTTGAGGAGAGATCGCAGCCCCTTGAGGTGAGCATACTTCACTGATGCCTCAGAACTGGTGTCAGCTGATGTCCCCCGGCTGGTGTCGTTCTCCGTGTCCACCGCAGCCATCTTTCGGTTGTACTCCAGAAGCATGTCGTCTGGGAAAGCACGACGCAAGACCTGGAAGAGCATTGCACAGAAGAAATCCACGCTCAACTCCAACGCCTTGAGCCCTCGTATTCGAGCTTGGAGGTTGTCGTACAAACGCCTCGGACTACGGTGCCGCGTGACGACGACACATGAGGAATATCCAACAGGCCCTGTATATGGTCTTGGATGAGTGCTTCCTGGCTGCTGAACTTTCCCGCAGGAGGTCCACGGCGTTGGAGTAGCACTGTGCGGTCGGCTGTAAGGAGGCAATGGCAGTTGTTCCATTGCCGCTCAGCACTGATCGCAGGCAGTTAAACCTTTCCACCGGCAAAAGGTCCAAGTTAAGATGGGTGACGGTCTCAAACTGTTCGCAAAACGGCTGCCGATTCGTCTGTTTACCGTTGAATTTCAGATGTTCAAGATTTGAGACTTTGATCCTCGCTTTCGCTCGCGTTGGCGATGTGTTTGTGCTCCAGATTAGGTTACTCTCATTGGATGGATTGCCACGTTCCTCACAGCGTCTTAGGTGGACCTTTAGCTTTGTCAGGTAGGCCACGATCTTGTTCATATATTCTATGACGTGGGTGAATTCAAGGTCTGCGTGTTGCTCTCAAATGAGCGGCTCGATGGTGGCGTCGAAGCCGTTAAGTTGACCCTGATCCAGGATGAGTTGTTCGATGAGTAGCTCTAGGTTATCGCTGTTGGGATGCGCCGATTGTGGCAACCCCTCAGCGTCGTTCACAAGTCGCGTCATTTGTGACCGAATCACCTTGTGCTTTTCTTGTACGCTTCCATGCTGTCGTTCAAGTAGAAGGAAGAGTCACTGACTTTTCTTTCGGCGTTCGAAGTGCTCCCAGTGCTGCAATTCCGGGTTTCCAGCACCAACTTTTCGGTTGCAACTGTTGTCTCTTGTTGGCCGATGAGGCGGAACGCCTCATCTGCCAACAAGAGACAACAGAGAGTACAACAACGACAATTTTCTTATCTCCACTGCGAACAACTTTCGTTCAATAGTGAAAATGTCGAGCGCACAGGCTCGTTTTCGTTCGCGTTCTGGCCGTCTCCTCATTGTCATTTTTCTCTTAGCCTCTGAATTCGAGGGAGACGAGGATACCCACCGCCAGAGGCAACCGCGTGGATGTAGCCGTGCCTCGCCTAAAGCGGTCCCGGCTGACAGGGAAGGCCACGGCGTGATAGAAGCCGCCGTGTGGAAGGACGCTCTTCTCCCCCACGGTGGTGTTCGTCCCCAATCTGGGATTCTCTGTTAAACGTTAAAATACACCCTATGACAGAATCTCATGTCTACTGATTTTATGCTTCTCTACAATAACTGTTCACATGTGAAAATAACCTTGTTTATTTACTGGGTGACTGATGAATACTCAATTAGTTGCGTTCTTTTACTACCAGATGTTATAAAATTCTGACCAGGGGTGTATACCGGGTGTTTCAGCGAAGACTGACAAAACATTCTAAATAAATACTGTTCAAGACTTAAAAAAAAGCTTTGAAGGAACAATTTCTTAGCCTCGCGGACGTCTGGGATTGCAGAAAACATACTAATTAGCCATCTAATTTAAAACAGATTTACTAATTAACTTTTGAATCACTGCTTTTATGGCCCACGTTGCACTTGCAATTTATAAGACGTCCACCGGAAAAGTCAAAATCAATTTACAGAAGTGAAAAAGATTCAGCCTGCTCGGAGATATTCATCGAGCAATTTCGACAAATTTCGGCCTTTCTTGACACGGGTTTTAAAGGCGCGCTTCTTGGCGACGAATTTCGAAATCCTTGAGAAGAGAGGCCAAAATTGGTGGATCAATATATCTAAGCCGGTTGCATCTTTATTCAATTCTGTGAATTGATTTTGCCTTTTCCGGTGGGTGCCTTTAAAACTGCAAGTACAATATGGGTAAAAAAACACATATTAAAAAAGTTATTAGTAAATGTGTGTTAATTAGATAAGTAATGATTATGCTTTCGCAATCCCAGACGTCCAAAGTGTCTGGAAGTTTGTTATCGACGAATATATGAACTAGAATGTGCGCATATATCACCTAATGAGCCAATTGAGGGTAATCGCACAGTACCTACATAGGCTGCGAAGTTACGCGGATTCGAATATGAGGCGGACAGTCTAGCAAATGCTAGGTAAGTCGAAAATGAGATACGGAATAACCATATGTGCTTCCTGTATCCATTTAAAAAAATAATATGACAAAAAGGTTAGTAAAGAATATTGTCTGTAGAACGCGGCTTTAGCATATTGCATTTCAAGAACTGCTCTCCGACCTGAATTTATTGCCAATAGACAATCTTTTTAGGATTGTTATTCTGACGAAATATTACTTCACACCAGAATTTAAGACAGAGGCAACGAAACAAAAGCAACTCAGGAAAATTAAAAAAAAATTTGTTCCGAGAATACACACAAATTATGGAAAGAGGCCTAGGAAATATTATATGCGATGTCTTTTCAATGAACTACCGGATAATCTGCGCAACCTCCCGTCGTTTAAAGTAGCAAAAAGAGTAATAATGAAGTGGTGTCAATATACGCGCGTAAAAATAGCAAGTATGTGTTGCTGATTTATTTATGATCTGCCATAACGTAATTTTGTAGTCCTTTATTCATCATGCTCTTTTTTATGTCGCAATGTTGAAAAAAATGTATGTATGGTTTTGTTCCGAAATAGTTTGCCCCGTTCAGTGTCAATTATTTTCGATTGCTTAATTTAAACGGTGCAGTTTTGTGTATTTTATTTTGCTGTTGTTATAGTTTCTCTTTTTTTTTGGGTTTTTGCTCCGGTGTACTGCCCGTACTCATACACAAGCACATAAGTGCTTTCGTGAGACGGGTTCAAATGTTTGTTAATAGAAGCGAAAATAAACTATTACTATTACTACTATTGCTACTATTGCTAATATTCCAAAGAGTCCCTTTTTTATCTCGAACAGTATATCTTCAGGAATTTTTGTTAGCCTTCGCTGTAACACCCGGTATATCAGTCCTACAATTTCACCACCTCATTGCTCGTTATTAGAGACTAGCATCAAAAACTGCCATGAAGATCATTCCTAATCTTTGATTTTTATTTATTTCACGACAGTTGGAACTAAGTCACCTACCAGTTGGAACACATTCAGTGCAATTGCCATTCGCTTTATTATTTAGTTCATATTCGATTCAATCAATTGTGTTCTAATTGGCACATGGTTCCCCAGGTGGGTGACCATAAAAAAATAGTTTATGAACTTATTTAACACGGTGAATGTGAAGGCCAAAATGAGAAACCATAATTTTTTGCCACCGGGTAAAAACATTGTAAAGACGATCCGGTTTTTATATGATTCCTGATAATAAAATGTTGTGCCCGCGAAATATCTCCAAAATCACTACAGCGCTGCAAAATTTGAAATCCCCGAGATATTTACGTGGGGCAAAACCACGATGAGAACGCCACCAATGGGCCTATTTTTGCCATTATTAGAGAGAATTGTCGGCGTACACTGAGCCAAAATGGCGGCGGAGAGAACGGCGCACACGATGATGGTACAAATGGGGCGGCTTCAAGGGCCACGCTGCTCTGAGTGCCAGATTTGTCAAACGTGTCATGCGGAAAGACAGCGCACTGCATTTTGAGTGATCATTCACATTTCCTAATTTCCCCGATTGCTAAGTGGCGCTGTGGTAATTACTACGTCTGGCCCGTCTGCTCGCTGATAAGGAGATGACGAAAGACAGGGATACCGCAGCAAGTTAACGCAACCTCTGTTGTTTTTCATGTTCCTTGTTGGAAAGAAATATGATTTCATGCGAACAGTTAATTTCATCAGTTTACAAACAAAAGAGGAACGTTACCTAGTTTGTGAACGCGCAATTTTTCCATCTGGTGGCTTCAAAGCCTTTGTTATCAAATATTGCTGTATAATACATGGTAAGTGATCGAACAGTCAATTAAAAAGTATGCCATGCCAATGCAGTTGGATGCGAACATCATCTTAGTGCTGACAGGACTAATTGAAAGTTGAACGCATTGATGATGAAGTGTGCAGAGCCAGGTGTTCTACACCCAAATATCACTGCTTTTAAGTGTAAGATATCTGAATTGTTGAATACGCGTGTTCTCTATGCAGAGATAAGAGGCTGAATATGAGCGAGACATAAGGTCATTCTGTGTTGCGGATTACGCCTACAATGAACTAAAAGTCAACCTGCATTTTTAATATTTGTTGCAAGCAAGGTACAACCGTACATACGTCAAAATAAAGCTTTCATTTGCTTTACTTGTCTCTTAGGCGACATCTGCAGATAAGAAATGTTCTGTAAGGGCCAGACTTTTTTCTGTCTGGCAAGATTCGTTGCAGAAACACATATTTGCGAATGGAATCAATAAAAACTTGTTTTTGTTAAATGTTTTTATTTATTTCATTGTGACTCGTTTGGAGTGTAAAAGCCTAATTCGTTCATGTAGAAGAAAAGTGAATAATGGTGTTTTACCACTTGTGAGCTAAAATTTGAAACAGTGAAACCAAATTGATCCAAATGAAGTAGGCCAATTGGATCGATTCCAATATATAGTTATTTTAAACTGGGCATACTACTAGCTTGACCAGCTCAACGAGCAGTTTCTCTAGTTCCGCTGGTATGACTTGTTTGGATACAAGTGAGACCAGATTCATTGCCAGTTGTAACTGTTTGACTGCCAGTTAAAACAGTTCGACCGCCAGTTAGAACAGTTCGACTGCCAGTTCAAACTGTTTGGCTGCCAGCTTGAAGATTATGAGGCCAGTGTCGCCAGCTCAAGCTACCAGAATTTCCTGGTTAGCTACCAGTTTGAACTGTTCAGTTAACAGTTCAGCCAGTTCAGCTGCCAGCTTGGACAGTTAATATCTCAAGTTCGGCCAGTTTCGACAGTTAGATTTCCAATTTGCCCGATATTAAACCAGTAAACCAGTTCATTTTGGCGTTTGGCCAGTTCATATCCAAACTGTATTCAAATCGTTATTTTTCAAAATGGTATGCTTTTAAATGGGTCAATTTTTTTATTTTTATCCTACTTCAAGTAGAGACTTGAAATTTTAATGTGCAAATGGACTAGTAAAATACGTATTCGAGGTAAGTTGTGTCAATGGGATTAGTGAAATAGGTACTCGAGATAAGTTTCAATTGATTAGTTGAGCCGCTTATTTTTTTCTAAAAATAAAGCTACAAGCTACATTTAATGGCCTGTCAAAATTAGCGCCTGAGCGTATCAAGTTGAAACTTGTGTCGAATGCGTATCTGGCTTGTCTGATTTACACAGTATAAATTCAAATCACTACTTCAATTACAAAACAAAGAACAAAGTCACAAACTGGCCTTTTTAAGACATTTTTTGTATTTTTTATGCTCGTGAATAAAATATTAATGCGCAAATTCGACCAGTGTCTTTGAAGTAAGTTTCTACTTGAAACGTCGAGTTCCTGATTTTTGCGGTCCATTTTAGAGTCGAAACTTTATCTTGAAACTCCCTGTAGTCGTAGAGCAGCAGGTATGTAGTGAAACAGAAGTGGCAAGTGCACGCATGTTTCATTGCATAAAGCCTGCGCTGCACAGGCGTGTACACGCAACAGGCAGGCTAAAGCGTGAGGTCGTATGGCTTCGTGAGCACCTAACACATAATTTACACGCGCAAGTTAGAAGCATCGCGAGCTCCCGCATACGTGAAGCTAGGCGCTCACGAAGCTATCATGTCCACACGCGGTACTACGAACAACATTTCATTTGTATTTGACATTTTGATTTATTACCAATGAGCTGAAACTTAGAAACTCTACCTCCAAACGCTACAAAGTGAGACTAAAAACACCGGACTCAAACGCCCAAGGAGCGTTGGGTGGGAACGGCTCGTGTTCCGTTCTTGCACTTGAGCAGGCAAACGTCTGCGCGGTTACGCCGCTTAATATTCCCACTGGACCGGCGGCCGTTAACCGATAACCAGTACATTTGCGAATATTTACCTTAATGACAGACTTTTTCAGAGACACATTCTCCTTACAGAGGAGTACGAAGCAGTGCGTTGGCATCATGGGCCGTAAAACTGACGCAGTCAGACTAGCGTCTACGGCCTATGCAACGTACGCAACGACGCACCACAACCCTGCAGCATGGCGGCCTGCGCTGATTGCCGTTGCGTACGACAGATGACGCTTTTTTCTGATGGGTATATTGGATAAGAGCCCTCACCAGCACCGCGATCATAAACAGCAAATAGCCGGCGAATGTTTCTTTAACCTTTTTGTTAAATAATATTCTGATCCACATTTTGTAGCATAATTAGCGATTTGACTGAAATTCCCGAATTTTTTGATGCTCGGAGCCATGCGCCATCTATCGTGTGGTAAACAAATCAAGAGGAAGACCCGACTACGCCTGCGCTGTCAACCCACGAGCGTCGTCTGCTGAACGGGTCTTCTCTTGGTGGCGCTTTCTTCACGGAGCAGCTTTTCGTTTCCGGGATGCTTAATTAGACCGAATGCAACCGGTTGGAACGGCGAGTTAACATGGCAACGAAGCGCCAAACGACCGTTTCGTTCTTGTTAGTTTGCAATGCAAGGAGTTGTGCCGGGATAATTTCATTATTTTTGTATTAAGCAAAAAAAACAAAAAAAAACTATGTCTGCCGGAGGGGACGCATTGTGCGCCTTTGTCTGTCCCGTCTGTGTTTCGTGAGTTTGCGCTGGATGCGTGGAAACAGAAATGTTGTCGTAATACTAGTTGAGGTTTAAATTTCCCCGCGCCCCAATGTACCATGGAACGTATTTCTTTTTCCTATATATAAAACGTCCAAGTCAAATATAATCAACAGTTTTTTTATAATACCCAGATTGCATGATGTACACAAGACAAAAGAACCAAAAAGATATGGGTTATTGACTGTTACAGTATATCATTTATAAATAAAACAAAAGATATATAGTTGCGTCATCTAAATTATTTTATTGAACACAAATTTTATTTTATTTCCACGTTCGACCACGGAGCAGATGATACCGTTACGGAGCCCTCAATTAATCTCTGTTTCCTCAATAAAAGTGCCTTTGAACGCTGACTGAGGCCATATTTTCTTCTACGACAACAAAGTGCGTAAAAGAATAATGAATTCAGCCATGCGCATCCATAACTAAAGCCCAATATCAAAGGGAGAATAAAAAGATACAAAAAAGAAATCACTGACACACGTTGTTTATACGTGTAAGTACCTCTCCTGTGAGGTGTACAGAGTTTTCTTTTCATTGGGGTTTAGTTGTGTTTGGGATTTAACTTATCGTTTTCTTCTGACATCCAGCTACAAACATTGCTGACCGTCACTGTGCACATGCCAGGACTATTCGAATCAAATAGCACGAGCCCTGAGCAAACAAGACGACGGTGGCGCAGACAATGCAAAAGAAAACAAAGACTGACTCAGCCCAGTGGCGCATTTTGGGAAAGGAATTATTGGACCACTGATATCAATTGTAGTAGGCTGGATCGTGCATCGGGAGCCCGTCGGTGGCACCCCGAACGGTAATTTCTTGACACGAGGCAATACACGCGTCTATGGGAGAAACACCCAAAAGTAGGAATATTGGAGCTCGTACGTGGTGCTCGCAGGTGGCTATTTTATTATGTACTGCGATCATTATACGGGGCGTATGTAAATCGAATGAGATTTTGTCAAGCGTTCGAACGCCGATTTACAAAAAAATATATGCCGGAACATTATTGACTGTGCCGGCTTTGCTCGCTTCAATTGCCCAATAAATTACTCTTTCAACAAGTGAACGACACGCTCCCATTTTTAGCTCGTCGGAGAAGCTCTCACTGCAGTTTAAAAAAAAAGCTTGCTCCAGAAGTTGTTCTTACGTGCGCTCGAACCGCTGTGAATGTGCCTGGTAAATGCATTCTAACATATTGCCTGCTAAGCTCTGATGACTTCGAGATGATGAACGACTCCTTATGACTCTCGGCCACCTTTGTCTCATAGAACAGCATCACAGTTTACGCACAACAAATTCGCGACCCTTGACCCTCAATCGCAAAGCATTTATTTGACAAAGATTGGTATTCTCCAAAAATCATATTTGCTCTCAGAATAATAACTTTCATTGTCGGAAAACACGATAAAAGTTTCATCGTCGAGAACAACATACTAAAATAAAAAAATTGTGGTTTTCCTTTTTTTTGTGTGTGTGTACAAAATCCCAGTCATTAGTTGGTGTGAAGTGATGACTGCCAGTGTTGCCGTTGAACCCCAGCAAGACAAGCAGGTGTATTCCCCCTAGAAAATGAAGCGAATAAATAGACAGAAACCATGGATAACGCGTGTCATTATTCATTTAAAACGCAAAAAAAAACACGGCGACGCAAGACATAACTTGTCAGCAAAGATGACGTTACCAGCCTTTCAAATTAATAAAAAGAAGAAACAAATTGAGGAATCTCGGCAAACATATTTCGGCATGACCTTGCCGGAGATTATAAAGACAGCGCTGTGGAAATATCTGGCGCAACCAAAACAGAACATAGATTGCATTGTTGAGAATGGCGTAGTCATCTCGGATCATATCGCAGTGGCGCAGAGGTACGATGAATATTTTAGTTGTGTGTTTATCGATTCCTGCAATCGATCTGTGGATCAGGAGGACGACGAAGGCTGTACCATAGAGTAATCTACACAAGGGAAAGAGTGGCCACTCGAGCCGTTCCGCGGCCGAGCGTTTAGTTTTCTCACCGATCGCTAAGTGGTGCCAGTGTGCCAAAGAATGAAAATATTTCGTGAGGTTTGTTATAAATAAATACTCAAGTTTTAATTTTATTATATTTAAAATTGTTGCAAGTATCATAAAGGGTGAAATAGTGTTTGTTTACTACGTTAAGAAGGTCACGTGATGTACGGGCCAGTTCCGGTTCCTGCAGTTGCTCTGAGAAAGCGGCTGGAGTGGCTGGAGCGGGACGGACGGACGGACGGACGCGTGCGTGGACGGCGTGATGCGTGCCTGACACCTGTCAACGCGTTTTGTGTGTGAGCACAGCGAGCAGAATGTGAGCACAACGTGGATATTGTCTGCGCCTAACAGGTTTCTTCAGAAGGTAAGACGTTTTCTCATTTCTTTGTTATTGCTTAGTCGCGAGCCAAACACAGCGTGCGCAGACAAGGGCAAGAGAAAAAAGCGAACTGTATCGTGTCCGTTTGTTTTACCTGTTATTTGCATGCTCAGAGGTCCAACAGACGCTGCAAAATAAACCTCAGACAGCAGCCGGCTTTTCCCGTGTGTGTTATTATTGTTATATCGGCTGCGCTATCGTACTAAGAGCTACGGATATTTGTGTTTATATCTTACATTTTTTCTTTCTCAGGTGCCCTCCGGTTGCTACTACGGTAGCTACTGCTGTGTCGCATGGTGCAAAAACAACGGTAAAACGCACAAGAAACCCGGCACAAAGGTTTTCCGAATCCCACGTGACGCAAGGTAGGTTGGCGTGAGCTCCTTCTTGTCAATAGTTCCTTGGAACCATTTGCATACTTGAGCATATAAAAAAATCCCAATAATTTATTTTTCTTCACAATATAATTAATTACTAGAATGCGCTTTTAAATCAAGCGCTAAAGTTGACTGGATGCCTTAACTGTAATGTGGGGATTTGGGCTAAGCGATCTCAGGTCAGTTATACTAATTTTAGTACTGAATTACCACTTTGTCTTTGAAGATAAAAACTGACAAATTAATTTTATAAGACAAAATTGTTAAGGAAAAGAAGCAGCCCTTGATTTGTCTCATACATAGCTTGAATGTATCGTTTTTAATGTGGAGACACAGTGTTCAGGTGGCAACTGTTCGTATTGTTTTATTTTCCAAACCTGATATACAATTTTGTATTGAAAATATTTTCCTTAAAAAAATAAATGTTTTAAAACAACCTTGCAGGTACTTTTGAATCATTGTAGAGATGGAAATTTGAAAAGGAATTTTGTTCAAGCACTGGTCTATCATACTATATTAATTATAGTAATGATACTTTCTGGAGCCAGAAACAACCTTGCAGCCTTCTTATTGGCACCTTTGAATATGAAACAAACCAATAAACTTACATGAAATCAGGGAATATTTAACCAAAAAATAATATTATGTATGCATTACAAACATATTAAATAATCAAAACATGAAACACCACAGTCATTTAACTATTTAAAAAAATATTTGAAAATATGTATAACACAACAAGGGATATGATTTACACCAAGCAATATACTGGACCATATAACAAAAGTTTCAACAAAATAAAAAGTATGAGGGGGTGCCCGAAAGTAACTGGAATGAATTTCAGGAGGCTGGCGTTTATAGTACCAGCATCCGCCTCTAGCAACGCTAAGTGGCACCCTTCCCGATTCAGTTTCCGACCGGTGTCGTCTGCTAAGTATTTAGCGGCATGTTGTGAATTGTTTTCCCAAGCGCTTCAAAATCATATCTAGTTTTTTGCACTGTCTGACTTGAAGAAACTTCCACATTAACAAAACGATTTTCTTTCAAGACTTTTTATACGGGCGAACAGAAAAAGGTTACACGGGGCGAGGTCCTAAGAATACCTGAGGTGGAAAAGCGGCGTCATGGCCACTTCTGCTAAAAACATCGTTGCACTGACAGGGGAGTGTGTGCTGGGGCATTGTTGTGATGGAATTATTATTCTCCCTTTCCCTCACATCGGGACATTTTTGTCTTACCGAGTTTCGCAAATGTCGGGAAATTCCCAGGTAGAACACCTGATAAACAGATTCACCAAGAGGAACAAACTCGAAGTGAACAGTGCCCAAATGTGTTTTTATGTTTTCATCAGTTGAGAAGGTTGAGGGTCGACCTGAATGAGGATGGTCGTCGATCAATAATTCACCGGCCTTAAAGCCTAAAACGAAATTTCCTGGCCGCTTGCTGTTCCTTCATATCAGACATCGCAAAAAAAAAACGATTTTGAAGCGCTTGGAAAACAGATTGATGGCAGACAATGCAAGTCGGCAAACTCACTCGGAAGGGGTGCTGCTAAGCGCTGCTAGCTGAGGAAGCTGATACTTCGAACGGCCCGCCTATCAGAAATTCATCCTGGTTACTTTTGCATCCATCCTGGTATGATTCATTGCGCCAAAGGTTTCAATATATGCCGTGTTTAAAAAATAAAAGATGTCAACCAGTCAAATAGGCTCAGTAGACCTTATGCAAAATTGCTTGGTGATCTGACAACACTGAGAGCATTGCCACTTTAATGTTGGCAAGCGTCGTTGGTACCAAAGCACGGTGGAGGCATCGGAGAGAGCCATACAGGCAGTGTGCGATAGCGTAGCCGCTCTGTTTTCCGCCTTCTGACCATGGAATTTGGACGAACATTTTAAACAACCCACTGCTACTGTCTGAAGAAACTCTACGTGGCCTGTGCACGCTGGCAACAACCTCGTCGAAGCAGCGGCGCAAGTCCTACACCTTTGCTGTGGAAGCTTACACACTACACACTGCGGGTTGTCACCAGCGTGTGCACAGGCCTCGCATTTCGTCAGACAGTTGCAGTAGGCTGTTTAAACTGCTCGTCCACGTTCCACGGTCGGAAGGCAGAAAACACAGCTGCCGCGCCATCGCACACTGCTTGTACGGATGTCTCCATGCCTCCAGTGTGCTTCATTACCGACAATGCTTGCTAACATTAAAATAGCGACGCTCTCAGTGTTGTCAAAATAACAAGAAATTTCGCATAAGGTTTATTTAGATGAGGCACTTTTCTCTATAACATCAAGCAACATCGGCCAGAGTGTGTGCCCGAACAATGGTGGACTTCGATAATTATTGCTGCAGCTACCACACTCCGTTCACCTCTTAGGTGAGACTGCGATGGAAGCTACGTCCTCATTAGACCAGTTGTATGTCTCTCTTTCGCCACATCATCACGCTTATGGCCCTACCCACGCGCAAAGAGCCGGGTCAGTTGATAAGAGCAGTGATGTGATTGGTCGTAGTCATTTTGGAGCAGCTATTAGAGCAGCCAAAAGTTCATTTTGGAGAAGCAAAGAAGGCATTTGGAGCATAACCGCACACTTCATTTTCATTTATATCACTCCAAATGTGAGAGAGACGGAAATTATTAGGAGAAGAACACACACTAGCCGTTTAGTTGCGTATGGAAGCACCACACACGGTAAGAAGACGACTGGTGAAAGACAGCGCAAAATGCCGTGAATGATTATTTTAGATACAAAATTCCACTGAGCGAATGTTAAATACAATCATTTTTAGCACCTTGATTTATGTGTCCTTCAAGTTTTAGGGGAGGTTGTAACCAAACTGCAATTCTTAATTCAGACAAAAAACAAATCATAAAAAAATAAACCCACAAAAGTATCCATATATACCTTCTTGCACCACGTGTTGCTCTGGAGGAGTACCTTTCCCCATTAGAACGCGGGTGCGCTGCGGTAAAGCAAGACACGCCGCATCGCGACCAGAGATGGCAAAATTACTTTCAGAAAGTAATTAAATTACATTATTAATTGCTTTCTAAAAACTGCAAAATGTAATTGAATTACATTAAAAATAACCACAGAATAAATGTACGGACATTACATTTCAATTACTTTCCAAAAGTAATGAAATTACTTTAAAATTACTTTGGTATCACTTATGAATAGCTTGAGGCAGTAATTTGCGCTTATTTTATTTACCGTATACACGAGCACAGTGTTTACATAACAAGCCCTCGTTTGCCCACACAGCGTGTGTGCAGGAACCAGATCCGAGAAAAGCGAGGCGCTGCGCATGCGCAGTGCCGACAGCAGCGCCACCACAGCAATGTCACGTCAAAGAGCTGAGTTGGGTATATGTACCAAAACTCAAATCGTCCTGTTTACCACACAACAACCTTATGCGCCTCAAAAGGAACCATACTGAACAGTGGTTTTGCTGGCGCACAAGACATAAGTGTGAAATATGATAAATAGCATCTTAAGATGTGACTCAGAAAGAAAGTCGACTCGCCGGTTTCCCTGTTCATTCAACGGTGAAGGTTCTTACTAAAAGGGTGATATGTTTCCGTCTTCCTAATTTTGCAGTTGTACTCTGTGTCAGTTTGTTAAGTCGGGCAATGGCAGCACGTTTTTACAAGGAGTCGTCACGTGAAATGTTATCCTTCCACCTCGGACGCAATCTAATTCTATTCTCCCGAGATCACTACACTCGCCGATAACTTTTTTGGCAATGCAGTGGAGAGGAGGAGAGCCCGGGCACAGCTTTATTCAGCTCTCAAAAAGCGAGAGGGAACGCGTGCCTGTACCTTCCACTGCATTGTCAAGAAAAGTTGTCGCCGAGTATAGTTGACCTATTCTTGATCTTTCCTTTCAAAGAGCATTTTTCTGAAACACCCAAAGAGTCCAAGCTTTCGCGCATTGTCACACAAAGGGCCCGGATAATTGCTAAGCAGAAGCGTCACCAGTTGAGGAATGGCGCGAGCTTCCCTGAATTAAGTACTTTCCCAACAAACGGGCAAAAGGGGGGCGATATCTGCTTTTAGGCTTATTCCCGAATAAACTTCACAAGGGAAGGCGGCGAGGCATACCGCGAGTGGCCCCTGCTTTGCTCGAGGACGCACGAAACGTTCTGGGGCTTTGAGAAGGCGTTTAAAATTAACTATTTATTCCGGTCGTTTGTTGTTCACAACGGTCGAAGCTTACGGTTTGACCTTGCTTGACGAAAGTACAAGGCTGGGGATCTGTATGTCCTGCCCTCTCAGGTTTTAAAGTATGTTTAGCTCACTGGTGATGTGCCCGTCACCTTGCAGCCTATGAGCCGTTCATCCCTTAGCTGACGCACTGTCAGCTTAGGGACGAACGGCAGAAGCTACGTCTTTGCTGGAGCAGTCACACGCTAACGTTCGCCACGCAACCACGCTCTCATTCATACACACGCGCAGAGAATGGGACGGGACACGTGATTAAAAGAAGGTGTTTGATTGGTTCTGGTTAGCTTGCAGCTCCCACAGCACTGTTAGCTTAGGGATGAACGAAGTATAGTATCGTCATGATGGCGTGACGCCGTGAATCTGTCGTGCCTGGAGTTCATAAGCCGTTGCCTTCCAGCGATGTCTACACGTAAGCTTGTCTCCCTCGCCTTTCCAGCCTCCCTTTGTGCGTCTGTCCAGCTGTTCGTTGAAGTCTTTGAGCTCAGGTGGCCGTCGATTATTTCCTCTGATGCTCTTTCACAACATTTCACCGTGCAAAATATTTTCTTCTCTTCTTTCTTAAAGCTTGCGAAAGAAATTTTCTAATTTAGGATAAAAGCAATTTCAAAAGTAATGAGTATTTTTTAGAAAATACTGCCTGAAATTAATTTATTAGGTTACTAAATTACTAGCCTAGAGAAGTAATTCATTACATTACTCATTACTTCAAGAAGTAATTTATTACTGTAATTTTATTACAGTAATGTTATACTGCCATCTCTGATCGCCACGCCTAGTTCGCAATTGTCGCTTCATTGCAGTACACGAGTATGCGGTGAGAAGCGCACTCAACAATGCTAACTAACGCACTAGAACAGACCACGAGACTAAGTGCGAAACCTCCGAGCACTGTCAGTGCTTGTTGCAAAATCAAATCGAATAGTATGTTATTTGAGGCGATTATCGAATGTCCTGAAAATCCGCACGAGTCTACCCTAACGATCCGACCCGGTAGCGAGGCCTGCAGCTGTTATATTTTCAGTGTTATGTGAACTTCAGTTCTAGCGCAATGTTGATGCAAACTCCTCACATTTTGGACAAGTGTAGCACGGTGTAGCAGGGTAAGCACTTTGACACAGTTCGGCGCAAAGGGCGCTGCAATCACATTACTGGGTGATAGGAGGGAGGCGGCTGAAAGGTCCGGTGGGCACTGTAGTCTTAGCTTAAAGGGTGGATGAACAGAGTAGAGATGGTGCACACTTTTGAAAAGGGTCTATTCAAGGGTAGCTGACAAGCTGTAGGTGGCTGCAATACAAATAGCAGAAGCGCATACTGCAATGTTCACCCGTCTCCTATCATTTTTATGTAGTATTTATTCTCGTATGAATAACACTGGATCCCACCGGTGCCGGCATGTCGTGGTCGAGACAGGTTAACGACGACCACCGGTTCATTACATACAATACGTGGTCTTGTGGGCTGTCGGTCTGGTGGCATCGATTACATGATGGGCCTTGTCTGCTAACCCTCTTTCGCGTCTTTTGGCTGGTGCTTGCCATATGAGGCGCTGTGCTCGGCGGTGGGCTCCGGTGTTGCCCACAGCAGTTCTAAGTCACTATAAAAAAAGGGAAAAAAGAAACAGAATGACAAACCTGTAAAAATGTAGCAAAAAGAGATGTTTCGTGCTGGCTAACACGAAAGATCTTTTTCAACATTTTGAAATCGCAAGGCAAACACAATTTTGGAAATTTCACGGTCTAAAACTAGCATGCCCCACCAAAGGATTGAGGATCCATTCCAATGCCTGACCATGGCCTGACGAGCAGCTGAAAACTTGTTACATCTTGAAGTCGCAATAGCTGCAATTCCACTCTCTCGAGTTCACGAGCAGCAACAGCTGAAATAGCAACATGCTATTTTCGGTATGATCACTATCAAAAATACAATTAGTTCATGCTGTACAGACCCAAACCTTTGGAGTGATAACACGCAACTATCCCTATTTCTTTTGCTGATGCACCTCAAGCCATAAATTACAAAACCAGAAAAAATAAAACTAAGTTTTGTTGTCAATTAACCTGCTGAACCTGCAGTGATATTGAAATTAAACTACAAGCATATCGAGAATGATTGAAAAATATGTGTAATGTTTATCTTAAATGAATCGCTATACTTTTATTGTAAATGTCCCATTCTTGCAAGCACATCACACGCAGTCATTGAAATGTGACAGAGGCACCTAGGGACATTTGCGATGCGAGTCACATCACCACGGCCATTGCTAGCCTGGCTGCAAGCATGCCAGTTGACAGCGTCACCAAATACTTTCCCCGGAAAAATACATTTGTCTCCATTCGTTTACGCCAGCGCACCCACAGTGACAAATGTTGCTCTCCTAGCGGTGTAGACACCACGCATCTGAGAGAATGCGAGAAGCTCACATCGACCACACTGTACAGCAGTCGTGCCACACCAAGGAAGAGGGCTGCCGTGGGCACACCAAGATACCGGGTTTGCCGAGACAATAGAGACAGCTGTCTCGGCTAGTGCTCCAGGTGTCCGCAACCATAGATGGCAACGGCAATCTATTGTTGCCATCAATCGTCCAAATAGACAGTTCTCATAAAGCGTTCCGCGCATGCGTGACGCCGCCATAACTTAAGTTCACAGGAGGCAGGCGGCAGTGCACGAGACTGCTCGTGTCGTCTCATCACGCGCAAAGCGCCAGCGGGGTTCTCCCACATGCAAAAAGACTAAAGTTCCTTTGATGCATCGCGGCAGTGGCCGCTTAACGAAACTGGCTGGTGAGATCGGTCTGTTCAAAGAGAAAGACCCTGAGGCTGCTGCGCATCCAGTCGTTCTAACCACGCAAAGCCTATTCGTACCAAGGCCATTGGATTTTCATGGAGTGAGGCCTGGTTCACACTTGCGAATCGGCGGGCGAATCTGCAAGAATTCGGCCGCCGAACGTAGCGTCCACTGTGCATTGCCGAACGTAGCGTCCACTGTGCATTGCCGCGGCCGATTCCGCTTCGGCGGCAGCGGATTAGCTGTAAGTGTGAACCAGGCCTGAGATATTTTCATTGTAAAGTATTTGGTGTCATCATGTCAGACCCTGGTGGTTTTCAACACCCCTGGGCTATGTAATTCCTCTTCCCATTCAAAGAATTCTGTTACATCTGAACGATGAAAGGTTGAAAACAGGGATGGAGAAGAAAATCACAAGAAAGGAGAGGTGAAGCAAAGCGTCTGACCGAATCGCCCTGGGCGAGCACACACACGACATCTGTCTGTGAGGAGCGTGGGCTGGGGTGGTGTGTTGCTTAACCTGGGCGGAGCTTGAAGGAAACCTAGCCCGGCTTGGTTTAACTGCCAAGACCCCAGTTTCATCAGACATGGGGACACCTAGCACAGCCAGACATGCAGGGGGTTTGAACCCATGCTGGGCTCGGGACTCATGGTGATTGGCCACGCCACTCACCAAACACCCACAAGCGCCCAAGTCTCCTGTGGCGACGCAACCCTGTAAAAAGGCATTCAGTACATGAAGTAGATACTAATCAGGCAAAGCGAGAGATACACTGCAACTGAAAAAAGATAAAGGCACAGCTCAGACATATGATGGACGCCGAAGTGCGGTTGTCTGTCACGTCCAATTTATTTTACATGCTTCAATTGAACTAATAGTAATCACAGATGAACTCAAAGCTACAAAGCAAACTGTGCTCAAAATACTGAAAGCTGAGTTCAAGTATGCACAGCTTTCTTAACCGAAACACACAATAATATTTTTTGTTTGACTTGTCTCTCTAATTAAGTGTGACACCTCATTTTCAGCCACATATGGAATGTGGTCATGTTAAACCAATACCTCCATGCTAAATTTGGTTCATTCCTCCTCTGTAGTGTGCTGTCTTGCTCAGAATGAAATCAGGTGGTCTTAACTCGGGCTCAAGAAAAAGAATTGTCAAGGCTGGTGTAGCCTTAGCAAAGCTTTTTCTTGAGGCTTCCTTTGATAGACCGACTGAGTTACTTTCGAATAAACCAGCCAATTAGTAGATTATGGACAAAAGAACCAACATTACACATTCCACTGAAACGAGTAGGCAAATGAAATCACATATTAGCTTAATGCTCAGGCCGTCGTAGCCTGCCAACTCAATAGCCTCCACAAAAAACTCTTCTCAACGCATCAGTTGGCAAAGTAAACGTGAAACACGTGCACGATAACGACAGGCATTGTGCGATGGTTCCCACATCAATCGTAGCTGGCATCCTATGACAGTGTGACATGGCACGTCCTGAAGCCGCATTGTTGTGAGCTGGCCAACGTAAGCAGAATTTGCAACAACATATTTTGGTCATTTCACAGCAGTGTCAGCTGTATGCAGTTTGAATGTTCTCATGTTCTGCGAAGTTACTTCAAGCACCATGAGTGACAAGGAAGATGTTGTGATATCACCATCTCAACTAAAAACAGAGCAAACAGGGCGTTGCAGCAACGACATTGATGCCGAGAAGCGGTGCTAAATGCTGAAAGGTAGATCATGCTTTAGTTTTGCTGCATAATTGGTCTAGCTTCAAAGTTCAGAAGGTGAAGAGGAATCGCAACGGCCAGAAGCCCCTAGGGTTACAACCGCTACGAAGTCACGTAAGCAGTGTCGAAGGTGTAAGTGGAGCCGGGACTCACATTTCGTAATGACGCACTGTGCCTGTTGTCAGGCGCCCTCCATTATATACCACGAGCAGTGCGAGAAAGATGTGGGCAGGTAAGCGGTGATAGCCAGTCAAGCAACACCAAAAGAGGACCTGGAAGGGTACATCGGCTGATCCAGCTTTGACACCAGAGAGGCCTGATTCAAGCTGGACTTTCAGTGGAGCCTCAGCAGAATTCACGAAGGGGGACCAGACAGGCCTTCCGTAGTGTCCGTCATAATAAGGTGCCTACCGCACACTACTGAGTATATAGGAGGTAGAATTTGGGACGCAGTCTTTCCGCGAATTAAGCTTCAGTCACTTTCCATGATCCCGGGTGATGCTTGTGGTCTCGTGAAATGACAACCCCGGCACGTTCTTGCCCACACGTACCACGACAAACACTAAAAACAGCACCAAGAATACAAAAATGCACGAGAGAGGCTTATTCTCGTCGTTCACATTTTCTGCCTTGTATAAGCAAGCGACGCGCCCTTATGGTGATAGCTGGCAACCGGCAATTGAGCAGGCATTATCAGTATACATTAAGCTATGCTCCGTAACGCCTATCCAGGCTGTCAGTCATGAAGAGCTTGGCAAATACCATCTTCGTGTATCCCGGTGTTGACCAAGGCATTTAAGATCATGTAAGAATGTGCAAGACATGTGCCCAGTCCTGTTAAATGCCTCTGGTGCAGGTTCGGGTCAGCTGGTTGTGTACCAAGCAACGCTGAAGACAGCTTATATTATGCCGTATTGCTGGAGAGTTACGCAATACAGATCGTGGTCTACTCAGACACAAAGCGGATAGAAGCATCTGCCGAGACTACAGTGGAAGCCCAGTGCGACATCTTTGGTCGACTTGGACAGCCAAGGACACTTTTGTTTGACAACGGACCCAGATTAATAGTACTGTTTTCAAACATGTTTTGCAACGGTCATGTACAGCACCCCACAACCACTTTGCATCACCCGCAGTTCATCGGGTTAGTCGAGCATGCGATATGTGGAGTCAAGCGGGGCATTCATGAGGTTCAGCCTCTCAGTCTTGGAACCAGGCTTTCAAGCAGTTCCCCACTGTTCTTGAAGTTCTGCTGCTGGAAAACCTCAGCAAAATATAGGAAGTACTCCTCTGAACGATTATTCGGCTACAGCATCTGATCCCTGACTGATTTTTGTCTGTATGCATTTGAACTCGTTCCTGCACGAGGGAGGCAACCATCCTTTTGGTGCGGGACAGGCTGTATGGGTGCGCAGATTAGGCTTATGGTGGATTCCTGAAGTTGTGTGCTCACTTGAGGGTATACGAATGACAACAGTAGGCACCCCAAGAGGATAGCAGCAATAGCAGGGGGATCAGCTCTGGACACGGCTTTCCCACAATCGGACCGGCCTGCCTGTAGTAATTTTTTGACGGAGAGGCAACAATGTTAATGGTTCGGTGGCTCATTCATCAGGCTGCTCCTTGGCAGCAGGAGACATCCAAAAAGCGTAGGTAGAGCGGCAAGGTGATGGGGTACCCTGATGGGAGACAGGTAGTGGCCGGGGTTCACAGTCAGCGCGGACCCTGCCGGCAACGAAGCAGAGGTGATTGACTTTTA
Organism: Ixodes ricinus; assembly: GCA_037355805.1. NCBI lineage: Eukaryota > Metazoa > Arthropoda > Arachnida > Ixodida > Ixodidae > Ixodes > Ixodes ricinus. Next base: position 33,937 of record JAZHYW010003237.1, read on the forward strand.
GGTTTAGGCTTGATTAGTTATAAAGCAGAACATCAGAACTAAAGAACAAGAATGGAAATAGAGGCGGGAGCTCGGGCTCCAGCTTGCGCTCATAATACAGGGTGAAACAAGGAGACGGCAGGCTCTTTAAATCGACCGGAAAATTCGGTTTCTTAACCTATCGCGCTACGACTTTGTGCAGCGTTGCCCACAGATGGTGCATTTTTTCGTAAAATTTCCAAAGAACAAACTTACCTGAGAAAAAAGTAAAGAAAGAAAAAGGCTTAGCTCCTATGGAAACGCAGTGACGCCACCGGTCTGCAAACAACACGGCGCCGTTTCGCACGGGAGACAAGAGATGGCGCAAGCGGTCGCGACGCCAACTGCCGCCGCCAACGAACAAGCAGACGACGCCGAGAGCCGTCGTGTTTAGCAGACAAGGAACTGCAGTTCCTTGTTGTTACCGCGCCTGTTTTTGTTTCTGTGACTGTCGCCGCCTGCGGAACGCGAGCCGCTTTTGAGTCGAAAGGATCGTCTGCTAAAGTGCCGGCTCTCGGCGCCGGATGCTCGTTCGTTGGCGGCGTTCGTTGCGCCATCTCTTGTCTCCCATGCGAAACGGCGCCGTGTTGTTTGAAGACCGGTGGCGTCGCTGCGTTTCCATAGGAGCTAAGTCTTTTTCTTTCTTTACTTTTTCCTCAGGTAAATTCGTTCTTTGCAAATTTTACGAAAAAATGCACCATCTGTGTGCAACGCTGCACAAAATCGTAGCGCGATAGGTTAAGAAACCGAATTTTCCGGTCGATTTAAAGAGCCTGCCGTCTCCTTGTTTCACCCGGTAGTACAAATAGTGTCCGTGACGGTGTAACGAACCAGTAAAAGCCAAATATTAGATTCTCCTTTCCTTACTTTTTTTCAACAAAACCTCAAGAAAGACATTAAGGGGGCACAAAATCAAAACTTGAAATATTTCCGAAACACTTCGAAATGGGCGAAATATGATCTATGATATCCGTAATTGATAATCACAAGCTTGTCTTTTCGGCAGATGGCTATATTTTTCCTTCCAGCCAACGGATTCTGGCGAGCGTTTCAAAATCAGCCATCGAGTCGACACGATGCATCTCGGGATATTTTCCCGTGATGGCATGCTCACAACGTCCCAGGCTCATACATGGCCAAGGGTACAGCAAATAAGATCGTCGTCACTAGGTGGTGCCAGGTTTATCGTCAGCGCGTTACAATTCCGCCAAGTGGAAATGCCCGAGGTATGGTGTACTAGACCTGAGAGGTGCGCCAAGCGCCGCTTCCTCCCGCACGCCTCCATTGGACACGCCGCACCGTGGCGTAACACCTGATGGACCCGTGACGCGAAACATTCCAACACAGCTCGGACCTCAACTACCAGGCGGTACTGGGAAATTGTTTTATTTGTTTTGAAATTGCTTTTCTTGCGCTTACGGACGAAAGACTGCTGTTTGTGAGCTGCTTTCATGAAGGAGATCACGTCTACACGAAGAAATATGCGCTAAAATTTCGCTTCCGTACCCCTTTAAAGCAGAACAAAAAACTACCGCTCTCTCTTTCGTTATATATTTTTTAACATTAGCTACAGGGAGACTACAATAATAAAGACACCAGAACACGACACTTATCTTCCAATACACAGGAGCAGCCTATGAGAAATGATATTGAAAAAATTTCATATCCCTGGAAAGTTAGTCATATTTGAGATAGTTGCAGTCAGAGGAAAATGTCGGCTTTACGGTTGCTGTTGAGGTCACAGGCATTAATGACGAAAACGTTTTCTCAGAAGAAAACTCCAAAAGAGAAACAATTAATTTCACAGCACTGTGATTCACCAAAAGCGCCCGTCATCAACGGAGGAGTTGCCAGGTCCTCCGCGTACGGGCAGCCATCAATGATGCTTCATGACGCGTGCTGGTGCGTATCGGTTTTTCGCAACAGGGTTTCGAACGAAAAGGCCAATGAAGACAGCGGCCGTCTTGTAAACTCCAACTTCTCGGGAGGCCGGAGCTGGGCAGCCATCTTGCATGCTGACTATATTTCATCTATCCCTAGGCTGAGACTGCGGTGGAAGCTACGTCCTCGATGGACCGGTCATACACTCTTAGAAATAGGGGTGTATAGGGGTACACCCCTTGTCGCATATGTAACACCCCAAAAACACAATTCGACGTTCAGTCCACACACATCGAACCGACGATACCTACTTCACGGGCAGCTTTATAGTCGAGCGATACAACTTATTCAAATTGCTAATGTACTCATTAAAGGCTACAGTAAGACAATCAAGCTTTTTGGCCCTGCTGCAAAACCTCAGCGTTTTTTTTCTAGTCTTTGATACGCAGATTATCTATTTATTACGTTGTACCCAACAGCTATCAAGCCGCTCGTAAAAGTTAGGATTGCCAGGTCGACGTCAGTGGACTGAATCTCCAAAATTAGTGTTGGGGTATTACATATGGGACAAGGGTTGAACTCCTATACTCCCCCTCTTTCTAAGAGTGTACATCCCTCTGTCGCCACGTGATCACGCTGCCGCTCATACCCACTTGCCGAGGACTGGGTCAGGTGATGAAAGGGAGGTGGCTGATTTGTTCGGCGGGCACGTAGTTCCCACTGCAGTTTCAGCTTAGGGGTGAACGAAGTATAGGGCAGCATGTCTCAATGCAATGAAATTTCGTAAAGTCCAAAACCGGGTACAGCAGAGCGACCGGCCAAGGGGAAAAGATCAGAAGGTTTGAAAGGCCACGTCTTGCAGGGCAGACTGATCAACTGAACGATCACGAGCGTTGGAACACTGTGAAGAACCTAAGGGGCTTATTTACTGTCCTGAAAGAACTGAAGGAGCACACGCGTTGGAACACTGTGAAAAACCTCAAAAGCTTATATACTGCCCTAAAATAACTGAACAAGCACGAGCGGAAGAACGTCGTGAAAAACCGCAGTGGCTCTTATTTGCCCAGGAAAGAGTTAAACAGTCGAAGGAACGGGATGGGCCGACGCATCAAAGCTTAGTAGCGGCCGACGCACCCGAATATGGTGGTAGCTGACGCACCAAAATGTAGTGATTCCAAGATGTACAGGGGACTGTGTTGGTATTTTGACGATCAGGCTGGTACTTGGCGGCAGGAGGCATCCAGGAAGGGTCGGTAGAGCGGCAGCGCTATGGTATGCCCTGATGGGTGACGATGCAGAGGTGATTGACTTTCAGGTTTAGGTTTCATGATACATAGAGCAGAACATCACAACTGAAGAACAGAAACGGCGAAAGAGGCGGGAGCTCGGGCTCGAGCTGGCACTTGTTACAACACAAATAGCGCCCGTGACGACGCAACAGTCTAGTAAAAGCCAATTACTACACTGCCACTGAACTGCAACCCGCTACTCAATTGGAAAGTTCACGCGCTACGTGTGGGTACAGCCGGGAGATCATAACCATGAGTGGTGCAGCTCAGTTTTTAGCTGGGGGAAATACTTTTTTTTGGCTTGTGCTGTGAGCTGGCCCTTTTTATTTTATCTTTTTCTCTCGATTTGTACACTACTGTTGGGTGTCATTGCAGGGGTTGGGACCCAGTCAGGTGATGGTATTCGCCTTTTGTCCCGACCCCTTGACAATTGTGTCAGAAATAAAATAAAGAACAAACGAACAAATCCAACCAGTCCGAGATTGGGGAAAAGAGTAGGGGCGACACAATCACGTACCTATAAGTATGTTTATCCTGTCGATCCTCGGTCTCAATGGTTGAATACGAGCGGATGTACAACTAGTCATTTCGTATTAAATATTCTTTACAATAAAATACGGCAAAAACAATCTCCTTACCTCATTTCGGCATCCACTCACGAAAAAACCAGACGGGTCGTTCGTTGTTTTCGGTGCCCAGCCAGGGCACAGGCCCAGCTGTTGAGAACCAGTCTTGCTGCTCGCGCTGACAAAATTTTTATTCCACCAATTTGCGCGAATCGCACAACAGATGTGAACTTGGCGGATCTTAAAGAATCACGAAAGCTAAGGAAGAACATAATTTATAGTCTTTCTGTAGTTATCTAATTTACTAATACCATTTACGACTGCCTGCACGTGAACATCGGATTCGAAAGTGACCCAACCCCTGTCGTCACCTGAAGAAAAGTGGTCATTCCAGAGCGGTCTCGTGTCGTCACTTCGCCCGAAGGCTACTCACTCGCCCTTTGGTGTAGTCAAAGCCTCCAAAACACCATTTTTACTAGCCGGTGTAGTAATGTTTTCTTAGAGTGTAAGTCTTAAATTTTTCTACGGTCGGTGGAGTTGCTGCAACCTAAGATCTATGACGCAACGGTTCGTACGATCTTGAGACTGCTGGAAGAGCGAGCCATCGGTAGGTGGACTGGCGTTCCTCGATACGACCAATATATAGCACATTAAAGACACATAAACCGGTGTCCACCATTGGACGCCTCTTCTCGCTTCAAAGGATCATGCCCCTAAAGAAAAGGCTCATGGACTTGTGTACAGGATCCTCTGTGGTGACTTCGCCGTCTCCTACGTTGGGGAAACTAAGAACTTCCCGGAATGTCTACGCCGCCATCCGTATGATGTCGAAAAAAATAACTTGCAGGGTAGCCCGCTGGCATAACACGTCCAGAAACAGGGTCACACCATTGGATTCAACAACTACGCTATTCTTGTCAAGGAAAGAAACTGGCGAAGACTCATTTTATTAGCGTCCTGGTGCCTTCAGAACACCAAAATAACGTCAGCCGGTCAGCTGGGACACTTCCAAGCGCCTACGTGTCCGGTTTGCGGTTCGTCACGCGAGGCGCGACCTACCATAAAACACGTGCAGAAACAACGGCCGCTTTAAAGAAGCCAACAACACCGGGCAATTTGCAAGACGACGATAATAACAAAAACTGTCACCGGTGAACAAAAGGCCGAACTGGCCTTGAAACGTCGGGCTCCGTAATTTTTTTTGGTTATAGTTTTCTTTCATTCAAGGTTCATGGGTACATACAAAATAGATGTTAGTCGCACAGATGTATAAGATGTACCGACCTAAATTTGAGAGAAAAAACGCGACTTAGACAGATAAAAGGACGGTAAAAACGACGTGGTAAAGAATGGATTGAATTGGTAAATAAGAAGGAAAGCGTGTTTATGAAGTAGTGCGGCGGTTCAGTGGACCGTTCTCTGGTGAAATAAAATATAGTCAAGGATTTGAATTTAAAAAGATGCGAAGAACCGACGCTTTACGTCATCTAATCTAGCGACACGGGGTCCTGAAGTTTCAAAAGCTTTCCTTGACAACAAATAGGTCAGGGAGAAAACCCACTTTAGTCGGAAATCTTGTTTCAATAAATAATATTAAATAAGCTAGCGTAAAGGTTGGCATTTACGAAGAGATCATCCAAAACAATGTGCCAGTATGAAACATAACTGAGTTACTTAACAGAAAAATTGGCAACGTTTTGTTTTTATTTAAAAGGGTGCCACCACTCTAACCCCAACAATGGTGAATGGCCCACATTTTTAGCGCTAGGACATAAATGCAATAATGCAAAGATACAGCGAGCTGGACAATGATAACGATGAGAACGTCGCCAGGATTCCAGGACAAAGCTGCCTAGTTCTAAATTTTGACGCCACGTGGCGTACGAACCTCAAGCGAAACATGAAAGCGCTGGCAGCGAGCATACTTCTATCCTGAACTCCTATTCCAGGAATCTTTTCGGCTCCCATTCTTTTACTGTTTTAGTCCGGCTGCCGCAGATCGAAAGAAAATGCTGCATCATGCGTTGCAGAGAGATAAATGGGGAGTTGGAGGGGGGGGGGGGGGGTGTTCAGAGATCGCGTGTAGCTATGGGCAGTCTGCGAGGCTTGGTGCTTTTATTGTTTACACCAAGCTACCTTTGTAACGCTGAAAGGGTGAATATTGTAGTTTCATTTAAATCCCCACTGCCTAGAAAGTATTATGTTTATTTTATTTACGTGCTTTGGCTACATATATAATATTTATATTGTAAAATTACTATTTTGCGCTGCGTTATTTTTTTCTTCCATATGTTAATGTTGTGTAAACTGCGCATACGTGGTTAGTGCCGTTCGATTTCGCGCTATGCTTGCACATTTGTGCGATGCTCTCTATAAGGCTTGAAGTTTTAATAAATAACTAAATCAATAAACATACAAAAACATGCAGACACTAGCCATTACGAGCTACCTGCTCTGATTGCACAGCCAGAATTTCCAGGACATTTAATAATGCATTAAAGTAAATTGGTTTCTATCTCATATAAAACAAAAATAGAAATAGTCGGAACACTCACAAAGCTTGGGTATATTCAGAAATGTCTAGTTGAAATTTTTTTGCGTGAAAAAAACAAACGAAACACAATTATTGCATCGTTCTCGTCCACTTTTAAATGAACATCAAAAAGACTGTCATGTGACGACCCATTGCTGCAAGGTGTTATCTGGTAGCAGAGCGCTACTCAAAATGCGTGTTCAGTAAGTCTTAAAAAAAGAAATGCAGTTTCACTGTAGGAATCATCTTGCTATAACAAGCTGATGTCTGTTCGCGTCAGAAGTTTATGCCAAATATAATTTTCTACTGAATGTCATTCTGTCAAAGTTGTTATAGCGTACATACATATTTTGAAAAAAAAAAAACTTTTCAATATATTGGACAATCAAAAAAAGAGGGTCCTTAAGACGCTGTGCGCATCTTAGAATAGATGTCGAGGACGTACCCGTCACAGCATATCTGCATATGATTTGTAGTGGTGCTGTAGCGAAAACAAGACTAAATCAATAAAAAAAAACGGAAAATATTTTGAGCTTTGTTGCGTTCCCCGCAAGCCAACAAGCCTTATTTTAGGTTCTCTGTAAAACCAGCCGTGATCCTCACTTTACACGCGGCTATAGGGTAACACGTCGCGGGCTCACTGGCAGAGTTCAACGCACATTTTTCACTTGAAGCGTGCTTTGTCTCCTGAGGTGGGTTTAGAAATTTGTGAAGTCAAAACCTGAAGCCCCCGAGTAACTCGATGCTGATTGGCTGACCCAGATGATGACGTCACAACCCCAACTTGGCACACCACCACCACCATCTTTAGGGGGGGGGGACATCGCAGTAAAAAAGCGTTTCAGCCAGACTTGTACGTAACGCGTTACAAGTAATGGATTACTTGTAATCGATTAAATTTAACTGTAATTTTGTAACGCTTCAATTATCTCGTTTAATGAGTAACGATCCTTCTAATATAATTATTTTTTGCTGTAATCGATTACAAAATTACCCAATAAAATTTTTCTCAATTTTTTTTTTTTTTTTGGAGGGGTGGGGAGGGGTTAGATGTGCTGGAGTCATTCAGCTCTGGGCAACGCTCAATTTGGTTTTCTTTTTCGAACCCACTAAGCACTGGATTGAAGGATTAGTAGGACACTTCACTATGCTTCGTTTCCTGGGTACATTTTATTTTAGTATACCGGAGACTACGTCCGGGTATAAAAAATGACCTCATCGAGCCTCTTGTGAGTAATGTATATAACCAGCGCTCTTTTTCTTTCGCAAGAGGGATTGGGTGTGTTGGCGTCACTCACTCAGCTCTAAAAGAAAAACAGTGAAGACTTTTTTTCCGGAACAGCGAAGTGCAAGACCCCAAGGATTATGCTACCGTAATAAAAAAAGTTGAATGAAAAGTAACGTGGGAACTAATCGATTACTTTTTTGAGGCTGTAATTGTAATTGCAATCGGTTACTTCTTACAGTTAAATTATTGTAATTGTAATTGGTAACTTTTTACAGTGAAGTAATTGAAATTGTAGTCAGTTACGTTTTTCAGTAACGTGTACAGGTCTGGTTTCAGCCAGCGGGAATCAAATCCAGACCATTTATAATATCATGTGAATAAAACTAGCATCTTTCCAGCATGCCACGGCACATTTTTTTTTATTGTGTGAGAAGTGAAACACGGTTATTCACTTTGCAGATCTCTCAGTCACTCGATAAAACAGCGATCATGTCTTCTGGGGCCGACAACTAAAATTCTCGCACTTGGAGGAGAGGTTTAAAAATAAAACAATATTCGCGTACATCATCAGCCGCTTGACACACACTTTGAACTTGTTGCACAAGTATACGAAAATTCACATGCACTTCTTTTGCATCTAGATCGGCATGACGGACAGACATTCGCGTTTTCCACATGCTCAATACCCCAAGCAACATCTACATGTCCTGAAGGACCTCATCACTTGATTCCACTGTCAGACAGCGTATCGTACGTAGGCTAATAAAAGTTCCTTTTTGAACGCACGCTGAAGAATTTCTCACAAAAATATCGCATCCCAGCAAAAAAATAAATATATGCTCTACGTTCTCTGGCTTATTTCAAAGTAAGCAATCCACTCCCCACGGTACAGATATGCCCTTTTCTTTGAGCCACACTTTGCAGCGGCAGGCACGCACATCTTCAAGCGCAAAAGCACGTGTTCGTGTTCACCATTACCATTCTGGTGCACGCTTCTATTGAGTGGTGGCGGAAAGAGACAGCCAACAAGATCTCGCTTGAGTGCTTTCCTACTAACACCTGAAAGGTATTCGCGTTAAAATCATGCGATTAGATCACGCACGGAGTCTACGACCTCTTTCAGAAAACCTACAACCTTCGTTTCGCCATGTCTATACGAGGTAACCAAGATCAAAGGGATATGATGCGCTAGTATTGCTTCAACAAGACAGCTTATGAGCGGATGCTCCTGATCACGCAAGAACATAACACCTGATACAAGTTGAGTCACAAAGAAGTGCGAGAGCCCAAGCCCACCTTGACATGTCACGGCACATTTTCGTTATAGTGAGAAAGGCGGCAGCAATCACGCCAACATGCGCTTAATCACAATTCTGTCGTCCAGAGCTGCTGCATTTTGGGAGCGGGAACCTCGGAAACGTTAGCGTCACAGAAACGATCACGCTGCGGCTCGAGTCTTGTGATCGCCGGGGAATCTCCGAAAACCACAATCAACAAACTGGTCATCGTTAGATCACCCAGCATTTCTGGGACGCCAATATACATCACATCCGTTCGGGAGCGTTAGCTGACATCCCGTACGGGAGGCACAAAAGGACCATGCCCGAGCGGTCCGGCTTCAGTGGGAAAGGCTCCAGTGATTGCGCCAACAGGTGACGGTAAATGCACCCTGCTACCGTAGAGACGATAGATTTTTATTGTAGCTGCCTTTCCCATAAAGAGCACGCAACTTTCTTTTGTACATGAGAGTCTTTTTTCTAAGCTTGTTAACTCTAGCGGGCGATGTTGAGGAAAACCCTGCCCTGAGATACTCAAATGGCTATTCTATTACAGCAACAACAGAAGGTCAAACTGATATCTTGGGTAAACTAGATGACATCGAAAAATAAGCAAACTTGAACTGTCTTCCTAGTAACTTTGGAACTACAATTGAATTATTAGAATGTGCAATGCAAACTTATGAAAATGCCGAGCGTGACATGGCGAGTGTATATAACCAGGTTCAGACCTTGCCGGAAAATACAGAGTATATGGTTAGGAAACTAGATGACTTGGAAAACCATGGCCAAATGTTAAATTTTGTCTCTTCTGGTATTGAAGTTCGGTAGCCACATAAGAGTTGAGAATGGTCTGAAAACCAGATTAGGAGCCTCTGCCAGGATAGATTGCAGATAACTTTGGGGAATTTAGCGAGGCCATAGGATCGGGAAGTACGGGGCTAACCAAAACCGTCCGATTATAATAAATGTTGCGTCTTACAAGAACACCGAAACAATTCCTAGTAATGGTTGTAAACTAAAAGGTTGTAATTATGGCGTCTCAGTGGATTTGTTATCTTGTGTCAGGCAAATACGACGTCGGCTATGGACGCTTGTTAAAGCACGTAAACAAAACGACCAGGACAAGGTTTTGCTGGTGCATGATAGGATATTCATAAATGGTGACGTCTATGGGTGGGATGACATTACAGGATCTGTAATAAAACTAAACAAGCAATCACGCCATGTGTCCGCATTGAGAACGGTGACAGAGTGTAGCGTCCTCCTAATCAGTTGTCAAAAGCACAAAAGATAAAATTTATTACTTCAGTGGGCTCCAGCTGATTTTTAATCCAGATCTTGTTTTCGCAACAGAGTCATGATTGGACGCTTCAATTAAAAACGACGAAATATTTTCGAGCGATTATCGTATTTCTATGAAAGATGGGAATTCCGGTCGGGGAGTGGTATTTATTATCGTCAAAGAATCTCTGCCCAGTATAGAAATTGATGTACAATATAACGACGCAGAATCTGTATGGCGTAGATTAAGTACTATGGAAATGGGCACCATGGCTTAGAGCTATTTTTATCATCGTCTAGGGGCCAGTGCTGAGGCTATCAGATCATCAGATTCTATTTTGTACACCCTACCTGACGATCGTTTTATTTTAGCAGGGTATTTTAAATTGCCGGACTTAAGAATGGACGGATGTCGACCATCCGGGTGTGTTTTTCAGCATTTATTTATGTAACCAGTAGGTATGGCCTAAGCAGTACGTAATGTCCGCCCCTAGAAGAGCCAATATTTGGATTTAATGCTATGTAATGACCCAGATGTGGTTCAATCTGTGAGTATTCTACCGGGAATAAGCGATCATAAGATAGTCACTGCTAGGTTCATTCTGCCCCAAATAATCCCTGCCAAACACGATTTAAAAAAAAAGTTTACATGAACAGTAAGGCCATTTCAATGAAATTATAAATGAACGAGAGGACGAACTAGATATGTTTATAGCTCAGTCATCGACTTATGATGCCGACTCAATGTGGACTGGCTTTATAAATATGCTATCAACGCTCGTTGATAAGCACATTATTTGTAACAGTGTAACGGATAGTTAAGCAACGCTTACGTATGTATACCAAGTATAAAATAATCCTGAAAATCTTGAGAGGCGTCTTAAAGAGCTAGATACAGTTTATAAGAGTCCAATAAGTGAGGTCAAGGTGGATTATTTTTCTGCATTGGCAAAGGCTATCAGCACAAACTCCAAAGCATTCTGGAATTATCTAAAGAAAACACGGAAATAAAGAACAGTCCTCCCGAGCATTGCAAATAGTGGTACATTTATAACCGACAATGACACTAAAGCTAACTGTTTCAAATGCTATTTTCAGTCTATATTTCTTGAAAACAGTAGCTTTCGAAATTTGCCGATTTTTACAGATAGGGTAGACAGAGGGCCCGGCATCTCGCCACCGGACAACATGGCTAAGCCCCTGCTGCTGCTTTTGCAGATTTTGCCGCGGATGCTGTTTTTCACGCCGACAACACACGGGGCCGACGAGATGCCTTTTCTGCACCATCATCTTTGCAACTTCACCACTGGCTCACCATTGGTCAACTTCAAGGCAACGAGCATTACGTCATCGGCGGCGAGGCTACAAAAGGAAGAGCGGCACGTCGACTGCTACAGAGGGCACGGCATCTGGCCACCGGACAACATGGCTAAGCCGCTGCTGCTGCTTTTGCAGGTTGGTTCTTGGCATAGCACGGCCTCTTACCGAAGCGATAATAGATTTTTATTAGTCCTGCCGTGCCCTCGCAGGTGTTGTGCTACAGTGCGTGATTGCTGGTCGATGATTTTGTTATTGATTATGTCGGGTGATGTTGAGCAGAACCCAGGGCCTAAGACAACTGAACTGTTAGAGTTGAATATAGAGAATCAGGCGACGTCTGACTGTAAATTGGGCGCTATAAATGAAGAATATGCAAAACTGCACACAAAGACTGATAAATTGACTGATTATGTTAAAGTAATTAAGGACTTGAACAGGAGAATAGACAGTCTAGAGAACCTTGTTCGGCAACAAGCTGAAAAGCTGATTGAGTTTGAAACCCGAAGCCGACGGTACAACCTTTTAGTATTTGGTTTTCTTGAGGAGAATGGGGAATTCGAGTCGACCTTGAAAGCGGTGGTTGTAGACACGCTCTTTCGGGAAACGCTAGGAGTTCATGTACAGACGGTAGAAAGGATACATCGCTTAGGCAAGAAGAAGCCAGGAAGTCCTAGGCCTGTAATTCTAGGATTTTATGACTCAAGGGAAAAAGAGCAGGTGCTGAGGAACTGCCGGAAGCTAAAAGGAAGCCAAATTAGGATCAGCAGCGATTATCCGAAAGAAGTAGTGGAAGTGCGTAAAAAGCTGTGGGCAAGCGCTTCAGTTGACATGAACAGTGGCAAAAGGGTAACCTTGGTCCATGACAAACTGAAAGTAAACGACCAGTTTTACGTATGGGACCATGGCCAAAATGAGCGGTGCCTATGTCACGAATATCGCCAAAATGACGCCTCAGGTGGTACACGGTCATCTCCAGCTTTAGATAGTCGTCTTGATTCCCAAGGCACTTCCACAGGAGCATAGCTACGCCTTCTAGTACTTAACGAGCGCAGTATCGCCAATAAACTTCAGACTTAGAATATCTTTTATTAGCACGAAGTCCTCACGTTGTGTTATTAACAGAGACATGGTTGAACAAGGATGTGCCTAATAACTGCATTATTCCTCCCGGTTACCAAATGTTCAGATGGGATAGAGACTCTCGTGGTGGCGGTGTAGCTATTATAGTTAAAAACTCTGTCTCGGCTGTGTTGGTTCATTGCAATCTTAACGAAACAGTGTGGTGTAGAATTACTTTTGCGAACAATGTGTATCTTGTTGGTGTAGTGTACAGGCCACCTGTTACTCAGCCAGCGTTTTTGGATAAATTGAATTTGTTCTTGTGCGCTCATGTGAAAAGTACTACAGGATTAATACTGACCGGTGACTTTAATTTACCTCACATAGATTGGGAAGCTTTGTCCCCTGGGCACGTGGAGACTTCCAGTGCTGAAATATTGTTGGAAATATTGATTTCTCACAATCTAAGGCAAATTGTGAACGAGGAAACGAGAGTAACTCCTGAGTCCCGGTCACTGTTGGACTTGTTGTTTATATCCCAGAGAGTGGGTGATTACACAATCTCCGTTGAAGAAGGAATATCAGATCACAAGATGATTGCTATGGACATATTGCATAGTATAGGAAATCGTAAGCGACCCTTTGTTCCTATTCCAATCAAAGATTATGTTCAACCGGATGACACTTCTGTAATCGATTTTTTGGAATGTTCATTTAGCCAGCTCCAGCTTGCCTGCGATTGTGAGTCCGTGGAGGAACTGTGGCAGCGTTTTAAAGGAGTTATAAATCATTGTGTAAACAGATTTATTCCGACTCGCTTTAAAAAAACAAAACAACAAAACCCGTGGATCAATTGTAAGATTATTCACATGAAGCGTAAAATAAATAGATTACGGAAAAGAAAAGATAGTAAAGACCAGATATCTCAGGTCCGTCGTAATTTTGAAAACCGCATTAAATGAATCTAGGCAACAGTTCTTTAATCGGAGACTTGGCAACTTCCTGAAAACATCGCCAGAAAAATTTTGGCGTTTTTTTAGTGAGAAGAAAGAAAGCATCGATCATGTTCAAACCACAACCAAGATGGTTACAGAACGGAAGGAAATAGCAGACTGCTTCAATGAATTTTTTCAATCTGTTTTTTCGAAAGACAATGGTAATAGATATGACGGTGAACAATTTAATTCATTCCCGTGCTGCATGGAAGATTTTTCAATAACTCGGGAGGGCGTATTTCAGCAGTTGCTAGAGTTGGATGTAAAGAAGGCTAGTGGGCCTGATGAAATACCGACTGCATTTTTGCAACGATATGCCGAGTGGGTGTCATTTTATCTAGAAGCTATCTTTCAGAAATCTTTGCAAACTCACTCACTACCACAAGATTGGCGTAGTGCAATCGTAATACCTATTTTTAAAGGCGGAGTCCGAGCAATCGTGAATAATTATCGCCCCGTGTCTCTTACCTCTGTGTCATGTAAGCTTCTGGAGCACAATATAGCAAAACATATTATTATTTTTCTTGAAGAGAACCAGTTGCTTTACCCGCATCAACACGGGTTTCGAAGCAATCTTTCCACTGTTACGCAGCTAATCGAAACTATTCACGATTTTTCGTTAGCAATAAACGACCAGAGGCAGATAGATGTTATTTGTATAGACTTCTGCAAAAGCTTTTGATAAGGTTTCTCATAATAAACTACTCTTCAAACTTCGACAAATCGGTATTAGCTCTACAATATTAGAATGGATTGAGGCTTATTTGATCAATAGCAGGCAGGTGGTGCGTGTTGACGATTGTATGTCTTGTTCATTGGAGGTGTTTTCTGGTGTTCCACAGGGATCTGTGTTGGGACCCTTATTATTTTTGTTGTACATCAACGATATTGCCAGCATTGTAGAGCCAGGCGTAGAAATGAAGCTTTTTGCCGACGATTGTTTACTTTATTCGGTAGTCACAAATGTGAATGAGCAAATTAAAATCAATCGTAGCCTTCAGGCCTTGAACATGTGGTGTGAAAAGTGGGACATGGAAATTAACTATACTAAATCCACATTTACTCATATAACTAAAAAAAGAGTGCACTTTGTTTTAGGTATAACATTGGAAATAACTACTTGAACAATGTAAATAGTTTTAAATATTTAGGAGTGACCATAACCCATGATCTAAACTGGCGAAAACATGTGGAAAACGTGTGCTCTAAGGCTTCAAAGAAATTGTACTTCTTAAGGAAAAAATTGCACAACGCAACAAAGAACGTTAAGTTAATTGCCTACAAAACATTCGTGAGGTCAGTTCTAGAATATGCATCGGCTGTCTGGAGTCCACATCAGAAAGTCTTGAAGTCCAAATTAGAAAGAATTCAAAGATTAGCTGTCCGCTTTGTTTGTGCTAAATATAAATGGACAGATTCGGTTACATCAATGTTAGACTCATGCGACTTAGAGCTACTGGAGACAAGGAGACAAAAACATCGACTGATATTGTTTTTTCAACTCATCCATGGACAAATTAAGATTAATAAGGACAGCTATGTAAAACTACCATGTAAACGAAGTGACCGATTAAATCACAACCTAGCCATTGAGCCGTTCAATGCCCGTGTTGATGTTTTTCGATACTCATTTTTTCCTGATGTGATTTAGTCCTGGAATACATTGCCTAGTTAAATTGTTGACAGGGTAAATGTTCGTGAATTTGAGAGCCTACTTGACGTGTACTATTGTTGTGAAAGATGTTAGGTAATGTGTTTTGTTGTTTTTCCCTCTCTGTAATGACCCTAGCAAGGGTTAACAGTATTTATAAATAAATAAATAAATAAAATAAATAAATAAACACCATGCCTCCCGTGATTAGCACCCTAGAGGGAATAAGGAATTGTTTAAACTCTTCAAAAGAAGATCAAACGCTCGGCACAAATTTTATGTCTCCCAGTGTATTAAGAGCCTGTCCGGGTATAGTGTCGAAATAGTTATTTGTAATTTTTTTAAGTAGCTCAAAACTGCGATTTGCTTAAAGAAAAAAAAGCGTGTGTTGTACCAATCAAAAAAAAATCGATCGTTGACAATTATAGGCCAATTTAGTTAAGTCGTATATCCTGTACAATACTTGAGCATATTGGCTAGAGCAGTATAATTAATCACTTAGAAGATAACTTTTTGTTCTAACCAACCCGGCTTTCGTAATTATATAGAACTATTTTATGATTTGTTCAGTACGGCTTAAAAATGTGCAGCAAACTGATGTAATTTTCATTGATTTTCGCAAAGCATTCGATTCTGTTTCACAGTAAATGTTATTGCACAAAATGAGTGCTATAAACATAGTCAGTAATTTACTTCGGTGGAATGATGTCTATGTGGGTGGGAGGAAACAGTTCATTCTTCTGAGGGTCAAAAAAATCAGTTTCTAGAAGTAACTTTGGGGGTATCAAAATCATCTGGTGGACTAGTTGGCTATACACCTTGGTAAAATTAGCGCAAACACAAGAGAGAAAAACAAAGAGCCAGGATAGAGTGCTACTCTATCCGTCCTATCATGTCTCTACGTTCTTTGTTCATTATCTTTGCGCAAATTTTACGAAGTCGGTGGCATCTCAGGGTTCAGTTCTGGACCCCTTTATTTTTAATCTGCTTCAATGATTTAGCGTCTTTCATATCTTCTAACATCACATCATTCGCGGACGATGCGTAACGCTCAGAGAAATCAAGAATTTAAAGAAGTGTCTCTTCTTGGAGGGGGCGGATCTCAAAAGGGTTAGTTCATGCTGGAAGACATGGGAGCTGGGGTAAAAAAAATGGAAATGCTTTCACATCAGATTTAGTAAAAATAAACAGAATATCGATTCCGCGTACGCTATTGGAGGAGTCTCATTGCGAAAAAGAATCCGAAACTAAACAGCTCGGTGTCATTCTTCAAAATACCTTTCATTCAATCAACACACAGATATGACCTTAAAAAGGCTGGCAGGGTCCTTAGCCTAATCATCCGCAAACTTCGTAATGTTCCTCAAAAAATAAAAGAATCTGCGTATCGTTCACTGGTTAGAGCACACCTTGAATATGAAAGCGCGGTATGGGACCCGCATACAAAATAGCTCATAGATAAAATAGAGGGCAGTCAAAGTCATGCTGTTAGATTTATTGCAAATAACTATTCTCAAGCAGAAAGTGTAACAGAGATGAAAGCTTGTATGGGTATCAAATATCTTGAAAAAAATATGTACAAAAAGCAAAGTGAAACGTATCTACGCTATTAGTAGTGATCTAACTAGAATGAACAAATCAAATTATATTTAAATGCCCCATTTTATACCATTCAGGGCGAATCATGAAAAAAATATGTGAAAAACAAATGTCGAGGAAACTATATATGATGTTTTCCTTTTTCCCGAGAACTGTATCGGAATGGAATGAGCTACCTCTTGATATTCTACTAGCAGACAGTGAGCCTTTTATTAACCTTATCAATGCAATGGGAACATATTTATTATTTTTGATACTTTGGCATTTTTTTTAATTTTAATATTGTGTTGTTTTGAATTGTGTTCTCTTATATTGTTTTTTGCTGGTTTGTGCTGTATCTTCGAGTTTCAACGTATAGATGTGATCTGTAACCCGCTCTTCTGCTTTAATGCTCCGGTGCTGCAGAGTACAAATAAAAAACGTTTAGCCGCTATTCGGTGGGAAAGGCCGGCGGGGCATCCTCTCTGCGTCCGACAGAGAACAAATCGATCCTGTCACATTTTTAAATAAAAGGTGTCTTGCCTAGATGATCGGCATTTCTCGAAGCCAAGATAAAAACAATGCCACAAGGCTCGACACTCCTTGGTTGACGGGTGGTAGAAGAGGAGTGAGCTACTGGAGTCTGATTAGTTGACGGGGAGTTCCTTTGACTATAGTGGTAGGCGAGAAGGAGTAAGGTCGGCGAGGAGGAGGTCGGCTACTTGTGCACACTGAGGTAGAAGAGTTTGAGAGTATGAAAGGCTCAGAAAGATCGCCAGGCTTATCATCCCGATTAGCGGTAGTATCGCTTCATTCTAGGAACAATTATCAAGTGTATACATGGTACACGTTAAAATATATGCTGAAGAGCGCCAAGAACGTAGGCGTTTGGAGTATGGAAACTCAAGGTATTGTTCAAAGTCTGTGATGATGCGACGTTTCACGTATGCAAAACAATTTTCTAGCAATTCGTTGTATTTCAAATTACACAGACAGTTGCGTTTGGCTATGATTCTGGTTATGTAGAGGCAACATGTGCACGCAGAAAATGATTCATTACCTAACGCGTGCATGCGAATGGGCCCTTGAGTCCATCAGCAGCCAAACTTGCCGAAACGTGAAAACGGATTATGTGGGAATGATTCTTTGTAAGCTGTCGCAGCCACCAAGCAAGAAAACAAAAATGAGTGGCAGGAGATAGCTATCCCTTTCGGGCAGGAGGAAGTCAATATTTGTTTTTCATCTCGCGGATGGGCAAAGGTGGGAATCAACACCCTTTGAAAATGATGTATATGCGCAAGTGAACCAGTACAAAGATTTACTGATATTTGTGCTACAAGAAACAGCAAACATTAAGCACGGTAATTATTGGGATGTTGGCATGATCGAGGTTAAACAATAATAAAACAGGTTAAGATGCGACTGGTAGTGAAGTTCGGAACGTATTGACCTTGTTTGTGTACAGCGCGTACATGTCATCCTATGAACGCCTCTGTTTGCTATTGTAGAGTCTGCGCCTTAATAAATGGTTATATCTGCATATGCGTTTCAAAGTTTGGGCGTCTGTTAAAGCCATATAAACACCATCGAAATGTACTATCTTGAGGTTTAGTCTTTCTTGGTCACTCTTAAGATACTGCAGTAAAAGCTGTGTGAAACCGTCCAAGAAAAAAAAAACAGTATAACGGGTGATATTTTTTAATCGGAAACAGATTTATTACTAAAAATTCGTAAAGATGCACCAATACGGTTTCTGCAGGTGGGTTATACCGCCAGGGGACATTATGTGGGCGGCTAATCTTTGCGATAAGTCGGTTAGTTAATTCAAATTCATCAATTAAATTTTTCATTAGTGAAAATTAACATATGGTTCCATTTAGAAACTTACAGACCGTCATCAAAACCACTAAATCAACTCTTAGAGAACGACTTGAAGCTCGTGGGAAATTCGGCGGAGCGCCAAAGTTACCACTCGTGAACCAGGCGCAAAGCTTGCAGCGGTGGACGCGGATGGTTACATGATTATCGCCTTCGGCCACTGCTAGCATAGCCACCCACATAATGTCCACCTGGCCGTATAACTCACCTGCACAAGCCGTATCAGTGCATCTTTTACAAATTTTTTGTAATGAATTTGTTTCGAATAAGACTATAACCCGGTATATATATATATCGGCTCCCCACAACTTGAAGATGTCATATAATATATATATATGGTGGTCCACGTCGCCAGTTTCGATCTAAAATGGACTGCAAAAATCGACGACTGCACGTTGCAATCTAAACTCTTCGTCAAAGGTGTATTTCACACCTCGGTTTTTTCTTGTAAAATTACAAAGCGTAGTTCTCTTTCTGTAAAAAATAAGGCCAAGAAACTTGCCAGGGTCTACGGCTGGCAGCGATGCAGACGACAGGGGTTCAGTAGCGGGGTGTGTTTGGCGTTCGTATTGATAGATCGCGTCGGGAGCAGCGTCCAAAGGTGCAGCCGACCAGCGAAATAGAGCAGACGACACGCAGACGAAATTCATTGGCAGCAAAAGCGCCGCCGTTATGCAGACCCGTTTTTTTACTTTAAGTTTTGCTTTTATTGTCCGCATTTAGTTTTTTAACCGAAGGTACATTTCAAAAAGATTATGTTCATTTTAATAAACCACGGGGGTTACGAGCCGTCGCGATAAGGAGGTAGCGCCATCTATCAATACGAACGCCAAACACACCCCGCTACTGAACCCCTGTCGTCTGCGTCGCTGTTCGCCATAGACCCTGGCAAGTTTCTTGGCCTTAGTTTTTACAAAAAGAGAACTACGCTTTGTAATTTCACTAGAAAAATACGACGTGTAAAATACACCTTTGACGAAAAGTTTAGATTGCTACGTGCAGGCGGCGATTTTTACGGTCCATTTTAGAACGAGCCTGGTGACTTGGACCACCCTATTTATATATGAAGAAAATGTAGTCTTCAAGAAGACCTGTCTCAGGCCGGAACATCAACTAATTAAATGTTTAAAACGCCAAAAATGCTTCGAAGTGCGACTTCATTACTTTATATATATAAAAACCCGCATTGTGGACGAAAGTTTTGTATAACGACCTTTCTCCAAGCAAATCCACCACGTTAAATGGCAACATCCATGCCTTTCTTATCTTGTGAATAAGGGAAGAGCAACAGGCCTAAACAAAATCAGCATGCCTTTTACGTCAGAAACAATACAGTAAACAACAACAAAGATGAACAGAAAACAAAAAATCATTTTCTTTTCTAGTACAAGACATACCCAGCAAAAGAATATGTAGCAACTGTATCATCTCAACTGATAATTGTGGCTTCCTGTGAAAGGCGCACCTGCCCCAAAAGTCTGCGGATCTTAGTACCTGCAGCTCAAAATTACAAGTTTCGACACGAGGAACCACTTTAAAAAAATCACAGAAAAACAAACGTGCCATATATTCAATGTTCTCTCGAACCACAGTAGAGCACCTGTACCAGGCTGCTAAAGAGCCAGCATTTGTATTTTATCAATTTATAAAGGTGGCTGCCTATAAAAAGCGTATTTGCCCCAAAAGTCTGCGAATCTGTTTTTGAAGCACAAAATTATATGTTCTAACAAGGAACCATTCTGGAAAAATCACATAAAAGAACGTGCAAGATAATAAATAATTTCTGTGATTACAGTACAACACGTAGCAGGCTATAGAATAGGCAGCATATGTATCTTTTTAAATGATAATTGTAGTTTCCTCTGAAGGGCGCAACTGCCCTAAAAGTCTTCGCGTCTTAGTCTCAAGAGAGCGAAATTACATGTTCTGAAACGAGGAACCTTTTTCAAAATACCACAGAAAACATTAACGCGCAACATATTAAAATGCTCTCTCAAACCACAGTAAAGTACATACACTGTAAAACAATTCCGTAAATTAAAGGGTAGGTTCTCCGTAATCGCTAATGAGAAGTCGTCCGTAATCGTTATTAAGGACAACGTATTTGTTTGTCTGGACTTACAATTATCTGAGCAATTTACTGGAGAGCCTACGATAAGCTTAAATGAGTTATATTAGATGTAGAACTTCATGCAATGCATCCCCTGTCTGAACAAAAGTCATTTCAATACTTTTAGACCATTTTCGATAACTTTAGGCAATACGTGTCGCTAGCTACCGCCTAAAAGCAAAAGGAGATCCGGTGCTGGTCTAGTAGAATCTTACTATCACATATCTCTTTATCCATACCGTTCTCTGGTTTTCTGGGTTTCCCGCTCTCGTTGGTCTTCTGTCGTATCGCGGTCTCGCTTTGATATCCTCGGTGTTGAACCTCAAGATAAAAAGGCCGATCTGTTGACGAAACGGTGAGTTCCTCTGCGTGTAAATATTGGTTTTGTACCTGAGATGACGGGTCCATCTTTCTGAAGCTCGGGTTCCCATACGGGTGGAACAAAACCACAGAGTCTTGCAGCCGAGATGTTTCGCATTTGATGACGACGGTCGCACTTCTCAGTTCCCGTTCGCATTTGACGTTCTTAGGAAACCTGATGCCAGGTCGGGGTTCTCGTTAAGCCCTTGTGTTGGATTTCTGTCGCGAGCCAGCTGATTGCGCGGCCCGTCACACAGACAGCTCAAGCGAGCGCCTCTCGCGTATGCATGCCTACGGCTGACCTTGTGTATTGGCAAGCGGACGTGGTGGCTTGCATGAGTCGGAAATCTCCAACTTGAGCCAAGTAACCAGTAGACGAAGTTATGGTGTTTGGAGTGTGACAATCCCAGTTTCCTCCGCAGTTTGGGCGGGGGGGGGGGGGGGGGCAGAGTGAGGAAGGATGTGATTTGAGGTCGAGACAGTCGAGATCGACCTTAGCGTCCCCACAGCCGCGATAACGATGCCCAGGGTCAGTTCAACACCCACCAGGGCAGGGGTTTATCCAAACGTTTATCTGCGGGGGAGAGGGGGAGGAAAAGAAGAAGAAGGAGGAGGAAGGGGAGGGTGAGCGTTCTAAACTTTTCTGGCGTTTCTGCTGAACGGGAGCCTTGCGCTTTCATGCTCGAGCTGACCGGGGAGAGTGCCCGACAGTCTAAAGCTATACCTCTTGACGACATTTGGCTATGGCTAGATCTTTGTGTTCTCAGATAATCAGATCAAATCCGAAAAACACTTGCCAGTAAAAATTCGGCAACTTCAAATTTATGCCAAAAAAAAGAATTTTGGGACTGTAAATTGTTCGAACCTGACTAGTTTTTATATTTTCTTGTGATCCTCGGACATGTTTTTCATTTCCTTATTTATTCGTTCCAACTTTTGTTTGTAAGCGTCACAAAAGGTTATCCTTGACCCCTCATCACAAAAACTAGATACTATCGCCGACACAGTGTTAGCTATTGCCGCGAGCGCTGCTGACCAAGCAGGCAGCGCGCTCGTGGCCTAACGGTTATCGCGCGTGCCTTCTACGCAGAAAGCCAGGGTTCGATTCCTGGAAGCGGTGCATCTTCTGTTTATTCCTGCAAACTAGTATTCTGGTAAATTCGAGAATCCTGTTGCTTGTTCGAGGTTCGAATGTTCTACGCGTCGAACTTTCTACGCCGATTATTCCAGAAGCCCACGCATGCACATAAGGGGCTCCGCGTGGCGAGCCGCGGTCAGTTTCGCCTCAGCGTTCGATCCTGCTGCTCCGCCGACTTTCGACGCCCGCGACGCTCTGTTATTATCTTCTGTTTCTTTTTTACTTTTGGGCACAAGTTCGCCCCATTAAACGTTTAGTTTCTTCATTTATTATCGCCTCATCACTTGTCATTCGTGACATTTTGGTGGAGGTGCGGGGTACCGCATGCCCCTGCCGCGTACCCCTCCGAGGGCCCGCAGTGCAAGTCCGATTCCCGGCTCGGTGAGAAGACCACTCAACGCGGAACCTGAACCTCGGACCAGCCGCCGCACCAAGGGAGAGGATCCTGAGTACGGTTTGCTGCTGGAAAAGCCCAAGCCGAAGAAGACAACGATGGCCAACCAGTCACAGGCCCCCGCCACTCCTGCCGTCGTCTACCTACCCGTCGCTCCTCGGACACCGGCTCCCTTCCACGGCGAAAGCCACGAAGACATCGACGACTGGGTCCAACAGTACGAACGAGTGGCCCGTCATAACGGGTGGACACCGGAACTGTGTCTACAGAACGCTTACTTCGCCTTGGAAGCAACCGCCCGGAACTGGTTCGAGAACCACGAAGCATCGATCACCTCCTGGGAACAACTCAAGGCTGAGTTGCGAAGAACATTCACGAACCAACAACGAAGAGAACGCGCGGAAGAGCTTCTTCAAGCGAGGATCCAAGGCCCTAACGAGAGCGTCGTTAGCTTCGTGGAAGATGTCCTGCGACTCAGCAACCGCGCCGATCCTCAAGCCTCCGAAGCAAAGAAGCTCAGAGCCTTGATGCGCGGCGTGAAGGAAAATATTTTCGGTGGTCTAGTGCGGAGCCCGCCTACCACCGTCGAAGGCTTCATGACGGAGGCAACCAACATCGAACGTGCCCTTCAAGCACGAGCCGCCCACTATCACCGAGTTCCCGGCGTCGCTACCTTTTCGTCTTCCGGCGGGAACACCACGGATATCCGCGAGATAATCCGGGACGTCGTCCGGGAGGAGATCAAGAAGCTCCTACCTGCCGCCGCAAGCCCAGCTTCGCCCTCAATCGCCGAGATTGTCAGGGAAGAAGTCCAGCAAGCGCTGCAGCCTGAGGCTCTCGTCAACACCGCTCCGGAACCGCCGACGCTGAGTTACGCCGCAGTGGCCCGACGGCCACCGCCTCCTCCTCGCACCTATGTCGCGCCGCCCCGACGTCAGTCTCCTGCGGCGCAGCCCGACCGACGCCACGACGACCAGGTCTAGTACGCCTGCCCGGAGCCTCGCGCACCCCGGAAGACCGACGTGTGGCGAACGCCCGACCGACGCCCGCTGTGCTTCCACTGCGGGAAGCGGACCACACCTACCGCCGATGCCCATACCGACGACTCGGGCTACGCGGGTTCCACCCAAACGACCCGCGCCCCCGTCATGGTGAACGCCCCACTGAGATTGACGAGTACCTACGACGACCTCAGTCCCCCGAGCCTGCGTCCCGCCGAGAGTTCCGGTCGCCGTCGCCACGACGTCCAGCGTCGCCGATGCACCGACCCCGACGTGAAAGCCTGTCGCCCCTCGCTCCTCGCCGGGGAAACTAGGCGCGGCAACCCCTGGAGGTGGAGTTGCCGAAGACGACCGACGCCAAGATCCTCCACAGAACGTCGGAGGGCCCCACTCAAACGCCACCAGGGACCGAAACGACGCTCCTGCAACGGTGAAGAATAACCTAAACATCGTTATCGACGGTCACGACGCGTCGGCTCTCGTCGACACCGGAGCAGACTACTCCGTCCTGAGTGGGAGGCTCTCCCAACGCCTTCGAAAAGTCACGACGCCATGGGATGGACCTCAAATACGAACCGCCGGAGGGCACCTCATCACACCAGTCGGGAGATGCACTGCTCGCGTCCAGATCCACGGTGAGACGTGCCCTGTCAAGTTCGTCGTTCTGCAAGACTGTTCGAGGGACGTTATTCTCGGAATGGACTTTCTCTGCGAGTATGGCGCCGTCATCGACCTCGGGGCAAACCAGCTGACGCTGCGAAAGCCTGTTTTGCCGCCATTGGAGACCAACACGACGTCAGCCGCGATTCGAGTTATCGCCGACCATGTGAACCTGCCGCCGCGGTCGAGTGTTTTCGTCACCGTCGTAACCGACGCAGCCATGCACGGTGAAGCTGTTCTGGAAGGCAGCATCCAACTGCTCCTTGAAAAAGGAATTGGCGTCGCACGAGGCGTAACGGATCTCCAAGAAGGACGTACAACTGTTCTCGTGACAAACTTTCGAGAGGAGCCGCAACACCTCACGAAGGGTACCACCGTGGGCCACATCGAGGAGCTTCAGACGCCAGCCGTGGTCACCGAAATCTCTGAGAAAACCTCGCTGTCACAGCAGAAAAGCACGTCGCCGCTGCAGTTCGACATTGACCCCGAACTCCCAGGCCCCAAGCGCCGGCAGCTGGTTGATCTCCTCGCCGAATACAGTGACTGTTTTGCCACATCGTCGAAAGTTCGCCAAACCCCAATGGCGAAACATCGCATTGTTACCCACGACGACGCGCTCCCTGTCCACCAGTCGCCGTATCGAGTCTCCTTAAAGGAAAGGAAGGTGATTCAAGATCAAGTCCAGGAAATGCTCGACGACGACATCATTCAACCCTCAAGAAGTCCATGGGCGTCCCCAGTCGTCCTTGTAAAGAAGAAGGACGGAACCCTGCGGTTCTGCGTGGACTATCGTCGACTGAACGCTGTGACGAAGAAGGACGTCTATCCGCTCCCTCGCATCGACGACACGTTAGACCGACTGCGCCACTCCCGATATTTTTCGTCGATGGACCTGAAGAGTGGTTACTGGCAGATTGAAGTCGACGAACGCGACCGGGAGAAAACTGCCTTCGTCACTCCCGACGGACTGTACGAATTCAAAGTGATGCCGTTCGGACTTTGTACAGCACCAGCCACCTTCCAGCGTGTCATGGACACCGTGCTGGCCGGTCTGAAATGGCAGAGCTGCCTCGTCTACCTTGACGATGTCGTTGTATTTTCCCGAGATTTCGACGAGCACCTGAAACGACTTCGAGCCGTGCTTCAAGCCATCAAGACCGCCGGCCTGTCACTCAAGCCAACAAAGTGTCGATTCGCCTATGGTGAACTTAAGTTCCTTGGCCACGTCGTGAACAACAAAGGTGTTCTCCCTGACCCCGAGAAGACCCGCGCCGTAGCTGCATTTACGCCGCCGTCTGACAAGAAGGCCGTGAGAAGATTCCTCGGACTCTGTGCCTACTATAGACGATTTGTTCGGAATTTCGCCAAGCTGTCCGCACCGCTGACGCACCTCACGAAGGACGCCGTCAAGTTCGAATGGACGGAAGAACACCAGCAGTCATTCGATGAGCTGGAAACGAAGACTCCAGACGCCTCCGATTCTTGGACATTTCGACCAGTTCGCGGATACAGAGATCCACACGGACGCCAGTAACACTGGACTTGGCGCGGTACTAGTTCAAAGGCAGGACGGGGCAGAGCGAGTCATCGCATACGCGAGTCGGACGCTGTCTAAGGCGGAGAAGAACTACTCAACAACTGAAAAAGAGTGCCTTGCTGTCGTCTGGGCAATAACAAAGTTTCGCCCATATTTGTATGGAAGTCCTTTTCGCGTGGTCACGGACCACCACTCGCTCTGCTGGCTCGCGAATCTGAAAGACCCTCCGGACGCCTCGCCCGGTGGAGCCTACGACTGCAGGAGTTCGACATGACCGTTGTGTACAAGTCCGGCCGGACGCACAATGACGCCGACTGCCTGTCAAGAGCCCCTGTCGAGGCCGCTCCTGCCTGTATCGAAGACGACGACGATGAGTGCTTCCTCGGCGCTTTGAACGTCAGCGACATGGCAGCACTCCAACGAGACGACCCTGAACTGCGAGCGCTCATCGAGCACTTAGAGGGACAAGCGAGTACGGTCCCCCGTGCTTTCTTAAGAATCCTGCATACCTTCTCCATGCGGCAAGGGGTGCTGTACAAAGAGAACTTCGTCAACAACAACACAGCATGGCTGCTGGTTATTCCTGCCAGCCTTCGAGACGAAATCTTCCAAGGATGCCATGACGACCCAACGGCTGGACACCTTGGCTACAGCAGGACGCTCGCCAGGATTCGAGAAAAGTACTACTGGCCGAGGCTACCGAAGACCGTTCACCTGCTACATTCGATCATGCCACGAGTGTCAGCGACGCAAAAACCGCCGACGAAGCCGTCAGGACTTCTGCATCCGATTGCTCCCCCGTCCAGGCCGTTCCAGCAGATCGGAATGGATCTACTTGGCCCTTTCCCGCCGTCAACGTCGGGAAACCGCTGGATAATCGTCGCCACGGATTATCTCACACGGTACGCCGAGACGAAAGCCCTTCCATCTGGTACGGCTGTGGAAGTCGCCAAGTTTTTCATCGAGTCCATTGTCCTCCGGCACGGCGCCCCCGAAGTCCTGATTCACAGACCGTGGATCATCGTTCATGGCCCAGCTGACGCAAGAGATCCTTCGCCTCAGCCACACCAGCCATCGTCGAACCACTGCGTACCACCCGCAGACCAACGGACTGACAGAACGGCTCAAACAAGACTATCGCCGACATGATCTCCATGTACGTCGACGTAGAGCACAAGACTTGGGACGAGGTGTTGCCCTACGTCACGTTTGCCTACAACACGGCAGTGCAAGAGACCACAGGAGTGACCCCGTTTCAGCTGGTACATGGTCAGAAAAGTAACGACCATGCTCGACGCAATGCTACCCCACGAACCAGCTGACGATGAGATGCGACGACGCCCAGGTGGTTGCTCAACGAGCCGAAGAAGTCCGCCAGCTCGCCCGACTCCGAATTCAAGATCAACAACGTGTCGACGCTGACCCGGTACAACCTTCGTCGTCGGGACGTCCACTTCCAGCCCGGAGACAGGGTGTGGGTGTGGACACCGATCCGCCGCCGTGGTCTCAGCGAAAAACTCTTGAAGCGCTACTCGGACCCTACAGAGTGCTTCGTCGACTCGGGGATCTGAACTACGAGGTGATGCCCGACGGAACACGGACTTCATCACGCCGCCCTCCACGACCAGAAGTCGTCCACGTCGTGCGCCTGAAGCCGTACTACGCTCGATAGGACTGTGGACCTTATATGTGTCGAAATGACTCCTTAGTTTGCCGTTCTTTGTTTGCTTTGTTTTGTTTTGTGCTGCATCGGGGCGATGCATTTTTTAAAGGGGGAGTAATGCCGCGCCCGCAGCTTGACCAAATAGGCAGCGCGCTCGTGGCCTAGCGCATTCCACTTCCGGCTGCCGAGCGCGACGGACGTGTTATCATGAGCTCCGTCGGAGCGGTGAAAACGGCCGCGTCAGGCCGTGATTTTTCTGTTTCTGGATCCCCGATGATTACCAGGTTATCTTGCCTCCGCTGCCCAACGGATACGTTGTGACTAACGCAGTCTTCCTGCATTGTGATGTGAAAGGACGACCGTACAAGATACAAGATTTCCGTCAAGAGTTACAACGGCTGGACGTGATGAAGGACCTGGCGGCTGCCGGGCCCCATCAAATGAACCACGTGTGGTTGCTGAGGCTACACTCGCTGGCGGCGAAGCAAAGGCTGGTCGATGCGAAAGAGCTGACTGTGAAGGGGGGCCGCTGCCTCGTCATTGACCCAGCGAGCTTGGCGGTGACACTCAAGCTGCACTGGGTCCCGTACGACGTTCCCAACGTCCTTGTGAAGAAAGAGCTGGAGCGCTACGGCAAGGTCGCCGACGTCACCAGAGAGCGATTCCGGGAGAAGGGGTTTGAGGCTGTCGAGTCGAACACCCGGATCGTGCGCCTGACTCTCCAGGAAGGCAACACCGTCGACAGCCTTCCCCATGAGCTCCGTCTGGAAGGATGTAAGGTGTTAGTCGTGGTGCCAGGACGAGCTCCGCTCTGTCTCCGCTGCCGGCGTAAGGGTCATATTCGCCGAGATTGCCGCATTCCTCGCTGCTCCGACTGCCACCGCTACGGCCACGACGCAGAGGACTGCGTCAAGACGTACGCAACCATGGCTCGTGACCGAAACGAAGACGACCACTCCGACTTCCTCATGGACGTCGCGGAGGCAGAGGAAGCGGTAGGAGGCTCTTCGCCGCACCTGCCTTCACCTCCCGACAACGGTGGGTCCCCTGCCCCTGCAAGCTCCAGCCCTCCTGTTTCCGCGACTCCACGATACGCCACAGAAGGTACGCCAAGTGAACCAGGGGCGGTGGCCGCGGACAGCATGAACCCAACTACCCCAGAAACAAAGGTCACCCACCCCGCAGCACGCGAACCGAAATGCGCAGGTGACGGCGGTTCTGACGGCACGGTAACCAAAGACCTGGACGAAGACACGACCGATGGACAGCCCCCCAAGCGACTCCGAGACTCATTGTCTCCTCGCAAGAAGTCGACACAGAACAAGACACCAACACAAGGTCTTGGAACACCCCTGACACCAAAAAGAGCCGTGTAGCGAAATCACTAGTTCTTTCCGACGACCAACGACGGAGGGAACCGAAGTGAGGACGACGAAGGATGGGGGGCAGGTTCCAATGGCTTGGTGGACGGGGACTGCAGGCGCGGCTGCTCGTGCGAAAGATGGAACGATGTCGAAGAAGACGGGCACTACCACAAGTGGTCCGGGTATGTGTCGCCACTGACGCAGTTAAATTACCGCCGAACGCTGTCCCGTCGAGGCAACACATACCGGTTCTTGTAAGCACCGTGTTTTCCGTCTTGCCTCCTCTTGCCCTCTAATGCAACTTGCAAGGTCCCTGCGTGTGGGCACGTTAAACGTGCGGGGCTTATGTGCCCGACGCCGCCAATATCAAGTAAACCGCTTGCTTATCGAGAAAGATCTGGATATTGTTGCGGTGCAAGAAACGAAGATGGAAAGTGAGGCCCAGACGGAAAGCATGGTGCGAATTTTTGAGGCGCGATACGACGTTTGCGTAAGCTACGCCGTTGGGAATTCGGGTGGGTGTCTTTTGTTATTAAGGAAGTCTTTAGGGACCGTTGAACAAGTGGTTAGCTGTGAGTCTGGTCGATTTGTAATGTGTGATTTTCTTAGTTCTAGTCATAAGTTTCGAGTCCTGTGCGTTTATGCCCCCACTAGAATGAATGAGCGCTTAATGTTTTTTGAGCATCTGGAGCAGTATGTACAAACCGACAGACTAGTTATTTTTCTCGGCGACTTTAACTGCGTGTGTGCACCGCAGGACCGTTCAAACAATACTCGGTACAGAGACGCTAGCACAATATTTTTAAGCGACATGGTCGAGCAGTACGGGATGGAAGACGTTGGTCACTCCGTGTCAGGAGCGTCAAGTATGCGTTTTACGCACTTCCAAGGGGCCAGTCATGCCCGCTTGGATAGGGCCTACGTTTCACTTGACCTCGTCGGGGCGTGTAAGAAGTACACAGTAGAGCCCGTGTCGTTTAGCGACCATTGCCTCGTTTCGTTCATGCTGTGCGCCGCTAAGGAGGCCCCGAATAAGTTTACGTGGCACCTTTGGAAACTAAATTCGCAGCTGTTAGGGGACGAATTTTTCGTAAAGGGAGTTCGCAAAAAGCTCAGTGAACTGAGAGGCCTCGACGAAAGTTTCGGCACACGATGGGAATTGTTTAAACAAGAGATTAAGATGAGTGCAATTGAGCGTTCTAGTTTGATAAAGCACGTCGAAAGGAAAGAAATGAAAGAGTTACAGGGCCTGTTAGACCAGCTAGTGCGTGAAGAGTGCTTATCGCCGGGCATTTTTTCGGATGACATCAGCAATCTTAAAAAGCGGCTGGAAGCTCTCGATACGGAACGGTTTCAGGGGGCAATGGTGCGAGCGCGTTTAAAGCGGTTATCGCTTGGAGAGCTTCCAACAAAAAGAGCCTTGGGCATAGAAAAGAAATATGCAAGCAAAAATGAAATATGTGAAATTTTTTATCAAGGAAGAGTGTCTGGTGATAAAGACGTTATAGAACGCGCTTTCGTTGACTATTACACCGAACTTTTCAAGTATCGCGCCCCGCAGAAAACGGAGTTTAATAGTATTTTTTTGCCACTTATGCCAACACTTGATAATGAACTTAAGGAACGATTAGAACAGCCGATAGAGTTAAGTGAAATCGAAAGAGCTATTGATAATTTACAACAAGGAAAATCGCCCGGCCCGGATGGTTTGGGAGCGGACTTTTATAAAGCGTTTAAAGAGGACGTTGCTCCTTTCTTGCACGGTGTTATCCGCGAGGCATATCACCTCGGCATTTTGCCACCATCTTTTTTAAACACACATACCGTTTTCATTCCGAAAAGTGATGACCCCGCGAAACTCCGTCAGGTCAGTTCTTATCGACCGATAACGTTGACTAATGTTGACTATAAAATTTTAATGAAAGTTTTGGCGGAACGTTTACAGTCTGTGATAGCTAAGATTGTTGGCCCGCATCAAACATGCGGCATTAAGGGGAGAAGCATTGTAACCAACGTACATGTGGCACGCAGCGTTTTAGAGTGTTGCGATGCTATGGAGCGCAGAGTGGCGGTACTGCAAATTGATTTCGAAAAAGCATTTGATAGAGTGTCCCATGAAATACTTTTTTCTATTTTAGAGCATGTAAACGTAGGCTCTATTTTGATTGAAGGTCTGCGTATGGCGTACCAGAACTGCGCCACCAGACTTATTGTTAACAAACGGGTCAGTGACCGCGTTCCCCTTTTTCTTCAGTGCGGCAAGGCTGTCCACTTTCACCACTGCTTTTTTGCATTTTCCTAGAACCCTTTTGTTTAAGCGTCATACGTAGTAACCAAATATGTGGCTTCAAATTACA
The DNA here is from genome assembly GCA_037355805.1 of Ixodes ricinus. Taxonomy (NCBI): domain Eukaryota; kingdom Metazoa; phylum Arthropoda; class Arachnida; order Ixodida; family Ixodidae; genus Ixodes; species Ixodes ricinus. Next base: position 65,078 of record JAZHYW010003237.1, read on the forward strand.
GGCCAGTGAAGTTCGGATTTTGTCCTACGCGGACGACGTGGCAGTTTTTTGTACAGATAAAGAGAGTGTTAAAAAAGCCGTAGAAGTAACTGTGATGTTTTGTGAAAACACGTGTAGTTCTGTCAACTGGCAGAAGTGTCTGGGTTTCTGGCACGGCGACTGGCCCTCCACGCCTCCGGTGTTTGAGCGCATTCAATGGTCTGTCACGCCGGTGCGCTATCTCGGCGTTCCGTTAGAGTACTACCGCGCCAGCGATCAGTTTTGGCGCGAGGAAACGGAAACTTTGCGTGCAAAGGCTGAGAAGTGGAGAGGAAATGCCATGTCTATTTTTGCGCGCGCAACTATCTGTAACACCTTTCTAGCAGCAAAGCTGTGGTACGTACTACAGGTGATACATTGTTCGCGAATTAACATACAGCGTATGCATCGGGTTTTTGCTGTTTTTGTCTGGAGTTCCTCCTGGGAGAGAATGTGCCGAACTAATATTTTTCGTCGCGTAAAAGACGGAGGGCTAGGTCTCACACACATGTTTATCAGACAGCTGGTCAACAGATTCCTTTTTCTTCGTGACCAGAAAGACCCTTTCCTTAGGACTGTTATTCAGTTAAGGCTATACAATGTTTTGCCAGAGTTTGTAGTCGCGTCGTGTGATGATTGTTTTTCCGGTGCATACGGCTATTTCAAGGAAGTTGTCTGTGCGTACCGCTTTTTAGCGACGCGTTTTTCTTTGGAGTATCTCTCTGAGGTTTCGCGTAAACGTTTGTCAAGAGATTTGATTGATTTGTTATTTCCTGTCCCGTTGTACCGGTCCAGATACAGTGCAGGCCCGGGACTAAACGTTCTAAAAAGAGTTAAAAAGATGGTAGTTCCCGCGAACGTGAAAACGTTCTTCTTTAAGTTGCACAGTGAGACCCTGCCCGTTAAAACATGGCTCATCGCTAAAGGCGTACCAACAGCATGGTCAGAGCACTGCGTCCTCTGTAAGCAGCCCGAGTCAATAGAACACGTATTTCTTGACTGCTGGGACGCGGTGTTCTTTTGGGATGTTCTGCAGAGAACGCTAAAGAAGGACTTACCTCTATCGCCTCACGGCATTCGGTACCTGTCTGTAGAAGGAATGGGCACGGTGCCTTATGATCTTATAATGCTTTTAGGCCTGCACAGTATTTGGCAGTGTCGACTGGCGGTACGCCACGCCGACATCAACGTCCGCCCAGTGTACAAGTACTTTGTAGAAACGGTGTGTCACCTGCAGGAAGTGATGAAAATGCAACAACCTTCCCCTGAGTGGTTGCCCGTTCTTGAAGAGCTGGCGACCATTAAGGATTTTTAATTTTCTTTTCTATTATCGGCCAGGATGGCTTTTTTAGCCCTTTATTGATGTGATGGCTTGTGTATAAATCAGGAAATAAAGAAAAAAAAAAAAGCGCGCTCGTGGCCTGAACGGTTATCGCGCCTGCCTCCCACGCGGAAAGCCAGGGTTCGATTCCTGGCAGCGGTACGCATCTTTTGTTTATTCCTGCAATTTAGTGTTCTGGTAAATTCGAGAACCCTGTTGCTTGTTCGAGGTTCAGAATGTTCTACGCGCCGAACCTTCTACGCCGATTATTCCAGAAGCCCACGCGTGTACATAAGGGGCTCCGCGTGGCGAGCCGCAGTCAGTTTCGCCTCAGCGTTCGATCCTGCTGCTTCGCCGCTTTCGACGCCCGCGACGCTCTGCTGTTATCTTCTGTTTCCTTTTTATTTTTGGGCACAAGTTCGCCCCATTAAACGTTTAGTTTCTTCAGTTATTCATCGCCTCATCACTCTTCATTCTTGACACTATTACAAGGCGCAGACGTGGCCATTTCGTCCCCCAGCAGGCACCCTCCGAAATACCGCGCCTACCCTGTGCGGCAGAATATCGTTCTCTCTTTGTCGTCTACTAGGTGTAAAGTAGACGCCGCCACAACGCTTACCGTTGTTTCCTTCACAGGCTTTTGTACGTGCCTCTTTCGGTACGAAGATTCTTCGACTCATGCAAATAACTAGTTGTTTGCATGAGTCAAAGAATCTTCGTACCGTTCCGCCTAAAAGCGTTCCACCCCTATGGGAACCCGCCCGAGCTTCAGAAAGGTGGACCCGTACCTCAGGTAACAAACCAATATTTACACCCTGAGGAACTCATAAAAGTGTGTACTTTCATTCAAAGTTCGACCGAGCTCGGCCGAACTTTGAATGAAAGTCCACACCGAGCAAATATAATTGTTGTCGATTGTTGTTAACATATCTAGGCAGATTACTCTTATTCATCGGACAAACGGCTGTTTACGGTCTTCCCTCATTTCCAAATCTGGTTTCCAAATGCAGAATACTAAGGTAAGCATTTATCACTACATTTGTTATTGGTATGTTTATCATTATTGGTATTATCATGTTTGTGGGAGTATGGATGTGCCTGATGCACGGGCTTCATGCTTTGCAAGTATGGGAACTTTAGTTTGTATGCATATGAATCCTATATGTGCAGTGCTCCTGCTCTACATGTGCTATTTCTTATTTTCTGCATGGTTATCGTTGACTAGTGTAAGGGGCCCGAAGACCAGTCAAGCTGCGCGCTGCAGCTTTCTTCCTTGCGGCTTCATCATAATTGATGAAATAGTTATTATTTTATTATACTTAAATTTACACCTATTTCTCCCCTCTTTTTTTGTCTAGCTGGGCGTGATGACCGAAATTCGACACAGAACGTGAGAACAGAGGCAAAGCGGCACAGGGTATCCATTTTGACTGAAACCTTTGAGGACCCTAAATAAAGCATTCTAAGCTGACTAAGCTTTTTTATTTTCATAACACTGCTTGGATGCAATATACGCCTTCTGCGAGTAACACAAAATAAGACACTAAAAACATTTTTTAAAATAACAATGCTCTTGCTATTTCTTTACAAAAGGCAAATTTGTGTTCACTTCCTTAAGGCCCTGTCACACTGAGGCAACAGTTGGACAACTCTATCCGGCAACACGGGGAAGTCATGTTGCCGGCGACCCTGTCACATCGCGGCAACAACAACGGCCGGGCAACTTGTTGCTGCCGTCCGGCAATCGTGTTGCCCGATTTGTTGTCCGACAACCTTGTCACACCGCGCTGACGGTGAGGACAACACGGGGTACACTCCGCCATCTTGATTGTTTACCTTCGTTCGTGTGCGGCGCGGAATCGCTGTAAATGTGACTCTACAAAGTGCTAGTGCGGTCGAGGGGCCGGGAATTACCACAGTACGACATCAACCAGTGACTGTGATTAGGAAACTTGACACGGGGAGTATTTTCCGCTCTTTATTTTATCGAAATGTCCCTTACGAAAATGGCATATCTGAAATAAAGGAAACAGCGCGCAAACGACAAGGACGGGAGGAAAAGGATTACACAGGACGCTGTTTCCTTTATTTCTAAGCATGAACCAACTCGCCCACATCGCTACTCTGATGCATATCTGAACTTATATAAAAAAATAGAAACGGTTATAAAAAAATTGGGCAGATCTGGTCATATCAAGTAAATCAGTTTATATCAGTCAGATCTGCCCAATTTTTTATATATCCATATCAGGGTCTTGATATGGATATACCAAGGCCCTGATAATTTTGATATACAGTTTTTTTTACTGATGTAGATTTGTTTTTAAAAAAGCCATGAAGGCTACACTTACGCAGTTTGTGCGAGTGAGATATACGCCCAGGGGGACATTATGTGGGTGGCTAATCTTTGCAATAAGTCGGCTAATGATTTGAAATTCAGTACTTAATTTTTAAATTAGTGCAAATAGACATATGGTTCCAATTAGAAAATTGCTGAACGTCGTCCGAAATCCCTAAATCAGTCATTTTCAGAAAGACTTTCAGCGCGTGAGAAAGTTACCACTCGTGGAGCAGGTACAAGGCTAGCGGTTTCGGTTAGGCGCCCGCGCAATTTTTCCGCCTCTTATCTAAACACAGCCTTGTACCTGGTCCACAAGTGGTAACTTCAGCGCACTACTGCGCTTCACACGCGCTCAAAGTCTCTAAAAATTACTGATTTATGGGTTTCGGACGACACTCAGCAAGTTTCTACTTGAAACCATATGTCTATTTCCACTAATTAAAAGTAAATTAGTGAATTTAGTTAATTAGCCAACTTATCGCAAAGATTAGAAACTACAATGTCCCCCTGGGCGTATAACTCACTCGCACAAACCGCATAAGTGTAGTTTTCACGGCTTCTTTTAAAACAAATCTGCAAGAATAAAAAAATAACACCCGGTATTTAGGCATTGCACGTACGTCACATCATGACGTCGAACATCGGTATCCACCATGCTGGGGGTTGACCCTTCGACCCTGAACAGCGAGAGCAATGGTAAACTGTGCCGCGCTCGGCTGTAGCCATTACGCGGTATCCCGACGATCGTCCGATCGTTTCGTCGGCATGAATTGCGAGACAGAGTGTCCGTCAAGTTAGAGAAAGTATGAGCGGCAGGAGAGGGATACGTCCGCGGATTACCGAGTTTGCAGCACGCATCTGATAGCGGCGAGCAACTGCACTTTTCTACCGTTGTTTACGTTCGCGCACGCCTTTGCATCGGCTTTTGCCCATTCGTGGTGCAGATGCCCTTTGCCTTTCGTTACATAACGCCGTTCCCCCGCTTCGAGCGATTGTCGCGCCGCGAGCCCTGCCAGATGGCGATCGACCGGCGGCTGGCCCGTGTCTAAGCTAGCCGAGAAGCCGCCGTCGGGGGATCGGTTTGTGCCGTCTGCGAGACGGTAACCTGTGCAAGGAGCGAAGGTATCTAGGCAAGCCGGTTAGGAATCATCATAATATAAACCCTGAGTCAAAGAGAGTTGTACGTTATTTGATTTATCTTTATCTCGGGGTTTAGATTATGACGGTAACCTAGCGTTGTTTACCAGTATTTCGCAAAATCGTTAACAATCTTTCTACAAGCGACTCGTAAAGCCGCTCGTCAGATTTTAGAACGCGCAATTAAGGTTCTTTGCTGTTGTTGTTCTTTTTGGCGACACGTCAAAACGTTGTCGGCGGCATATCGTAACTTTCTGCTTGTAGTACAATCGCACCAATGCCGAAACATTCTGCAAAATTATTCTCCCGGCTGCCAGGAGATAGACACGGCCTAATTCTAGAGGTAATCTGGAAGAGTACCTTGAGGAAAACGATCTATAGTCGCGAAGTAGGTTGCAGCGCACTTACGTTGACGAGACGGGACTTGAAAGGTAATCCAATATAGATATCGACACGGTCATGGCGGAATCACCACTCAAACACAAAAACGAGAAGATGTCCGTGAAGATTCAACACGATGTAGCACAAGCTGTCATTTGTAGAACCGAGCAATAAACGCATCACAAAATGTTCTTGGGCTTCTTTGAAGAAATCACTTGCAGAAGCAGAAATTCGCAGCAGCCACGCAGGGCGCGAACCACACTAAACTGGATCCGGCCGAACGAGAGAAGGACAGGCCAAAACGTAAGTTCACAAACAAAAGGCTTATCTTATGGGGCAACAACGTGCGGATTTGTCACTTGTACCCAAGGCTGATAGTGCAGTGAATGCTATGTGTGGCCTTGGGTTCCAGGCAGGTGCCGTGTTCTGCTTGATCACCAGCTTCTAGACTGTAGTCACGTGACCCTAACCGGAGACACGATTAACCTAAAACATGCATAGCGTCTAACCTGCTGTCAATACCGAGTGAACATACAACTCTATGAAGTCCAACTTTTGAACTTCCAAAGGAGCTCTCTAGCTCGAAAGTGACCCAAAACGATGCGAGTTTGACGATACTATGTTTTACGCCATATAACCCACATCATAATTTAAATTGAAGAATTAAGCGACGATTTTTTTCCGCACGATATCCACAAATAAATAAATAAATAAATGTGCATATATGTTTCTTACCAATACATTTAAAATTATGTGTACACTGTTAGGGTCGCGTTTTTAAATTTCAATCTTTTTTGCGGAAGAGTTGCACATAAAAGACACCACGGACAGCACATCTTCCGACTTTCAACTCACGATAAATCGCAGACGCTCGCAAGCGGATGGTTACGATGCTGCGCGAATGGTTTTTGAAAGATGCTGCGTAGGGCGCAACGGCTTCGCAGGCGTTCGAAGGAAAAAGGATTCGGGACGACGTTGTAGCGTGTTGAATCTTCAGTAAGCTAACGGTTCGTGTTTCCCCGCTCAATTTAGCGAGCGGGAAACACGAACAAAATTAGTTTCACTGCTAGATTTAGCGGGAAAATTGACATCAAGTGACATAAGTACCAATTCAATTTCTCGCTAAATTTATCGGGGCGGTTACTCGATGGCGACGCCGACAGCGCTTAACTCGGAAACAGGCGCCTAAGAGCTGCGATCTCAAATCCATTATTTGATTAACTCGCTTTCCGATCTTATGCACTTCGTCATAATGTCACACGTCAAACATACAACCAAATTTCATTTGTCTTTCAATCTTCAAAATGCACCATTGGTTAATTGGTCCAACCTGGAATAACTTCACTTTAACGATGTTAACAATAATTAACCAATTATATGAGACTCATGCAATATAGATCAATCAACTTGTCTTGGCGAGTACATATGACTTATTGCTTGCACGACCGAAACGGGCCCATATATCATTATCAGGGGCAAAATTTGCATGAGTATATGGCGAAATATGGCCGTATTTACGCACTTATACAGCCGCATCTGGCAGTATTTGCCTACTTATATGGCGATATCTGGGCGTATCTGCTCCCATATATTCCATTGCTGACTACTTATATTATCATATCAGGCAGTATATAAAATATATCAGGGCCATATCTGACATTTTCGTACGGGGTTCTTCATTCGCTGACAAAGCAGTAGCCCTAACCGAGGAAAGTGACATCGCTGATATATGTTCGGGATTTACGCCACCGTATGAAGTTTTTCTGTCCGGTTCCTTCATGCAATTCCTATTTCTACTGTAAAATTGCGTTAGCACCGGCAGTACCCCAAAGCGTCTTTTGTAACGTGGTGTTGAGCTGAACTGACAGTGCTTCAAAACCGCGACACGGACACCATCGGCCTTCATAACAATCGGTGGAATAAATATTTTTCAACGCTATCTACTTTCCTACCACTTGCTATGTGAACGATTCTTTCTTTCAAAACGGCCTGGGTATTTTTTAAACAAATCAGGTGCTGGTAGTGGCTGTTTCCAAGTTCCAAACATCAACAATCATGATCAGAATGGTCGTTTTATGCTTCGATTGTTTAATGTTCGGTTTTCTGGATTATTTTTATTATACTTTATTAGCGGGTGAGTAGGCATGACATTTTATTTCACAATCGGTAATGTGAGCTGGTCTCTCGGGAGTTATAATTTCAAAATCAGTCAAAACCATGACCGTCGCTGTGACCATTTCGAAAATCGCTTTCGGTAACTACGCAGCAAAAACATTAATCGAAAATATTTTAGCTGCACGCCAGCCCTAATTATTGTTAAATAACGTTTTCCAAGCCTTTGTTTGAGTAAGACTTTATTGATATGACTAGCTGTACCATCGAAGCTATCTATGTTGTCGTGTCGCCGGCCCGAAATTCGCTCATCCAGCGATCAGGGCAACACACGTTGTCCAACACAAGTTGCTGCTGTTTTTGTTGCCAAAAATCTGTCATACCGAGGCAACATTTTAGTTGTCGTCCATGTTGTCGTGCTGTTGCCGCGATGTGACAGGTTTGTCGGACAACACGGGGAGCGAGCAACAAGTTGCCCGACTGTTGGACAACGCGTTGTGTTGCTGTTGCCGTCGTGTTGCCTCAGTGTGACAGGGCCTTTATAGATGGTTCCTTATATACACGTTTGCAAGTACGACCTCTGGGCGCCGCCATCCTGCCTGCTGGGGTGCACATTGGTCGCACCATAATTTGATTATAATGCCTTGCTAAGGCGTCGTAATCAGACTATGGCGCACTCCAGAGCGCACCCCAGCTAGCAAGATGTCGGCACCCAGGGGCCGTGCTTGCAACTAATTAAGGACTCTTTTCCGCTATGTCTTTACGGAAGATCTGGTTTTGTCCGTCCCTTAGTGGACCGTTCCGTAAAGCCCATTACGGAAATTCTCGAATTAAGGAGCACATTCCGTTCTAACCCTTACGGAAACTTTTGTTTATCACTGGCTGTGTCCGTGTTTGAGCGGACCCTTTACTAAAAGGGATTACGGATGAATTCTCTGGCAGCACTTTTCGCCAGCAAATTTCTCCGTAAAAGGGAGCTGATTTTTTTACAGTGTACCATGCATCAGAATAGTGAGCACTTGTATCTCTCGAATTGATAATTGTGACCTTCTGTAGAAACTTCACCTGTTTAAAACGTCTGAGGGTCAGTCTCTGAACCTAAACATTACATATTCCGACAGAAGAAACAATTTTCAGAAAAATTCAGAGAAAAAAGTCCGACGAGGTCACCTAAGCACTTCTTATGAGTTGTGAATGCGAAAGCATGCCGCCTCCAACGTATTGCTTCCGCCTCGCGTTGTCAAAGGGCCTCGGCCTTTTGCTGCTTGAGGCACTTTGAAATTATAAATGCATAACAGTCGTGAATAACTGTTTTGTGCAGAAGTACTATATTATTAAGGTAGGCCAGTGGTACAACATACCGAAAATATAAAGCGCAATGTGTCCAGTAAGAACATAAAGTAGACGGACTTCATGTCCATGTCTATCGCTGTGCACTTTATATTTCCAGTTTGGGCAGAAGTATCGAGAAAATGAAGGCATGCCTATAATTAACCCCCTTTGTGTAGACGAAGTTAAGAAATGTTACATCTAGAACGTAACTTAGCCAAGCATGCATTGGTTTGTCTTCAAAATGTCAACAAAACGCGCCACAGGAGTGTCCAAGTAAGGTAACCTAGCGAGGTCCTGGAGTTTGGTACTTAGAACCCCTGGCGAAGAGATGAGAGCGTTCGCAAGCGTCGCCGTCATCGCGGCGTCACTAAAGCTGAGGTGTGCTTAGGGAGCGAGAGAACGTGCTTCCGCACGCACCCACCTCGGCTGCTGTGTTCCACCACCAGGATCGCGGCGAGCGGCAGCCTCATGCGGTTGTGACGTCATCAGCCGTAACTCCATGGGATGAAACCGAGACGCGATAAGCACACCTGTCGGAGAGACGTCCGCGGCTCAGTCGGGGATACTGATCTCGCAGCTGTCGGTCGTTGCTGTAATGTTCGCGCGGAACCTGCGCGGTGCTCCTGGTGTTCCTACGTGATTTTGATCGGTATAAAATGGTGATCTTTTATTTTATTGCGCTGGCTGACTGCCTCAAACTCGTCTGGACCTTTGGTTACATCTCATCGGCCAGTGACTTCCCCCTGCTAATGCCACACGTGCGACCGACTGAGGTAAATATTGCGTCGGTTTCGCAGTCTTCGCGGGTTCCTTCCTTCTGACTGCCGCCTACGTACTCGCTGAGAGGATGGGAAAGGTGCACGGTGTTTAGGTTGTCCCGCGTCCCGTGCGAGCTCGATATGTTCGGTAACGCTTCGGCATCTCGCGATCGTGCAGTCCAAGCACGACGGAAGGCAACGAGCTCATGCTGGAGGCGGGGCGCTAGAAAGAGACGCCGTTTCCGTCATGTCTCTGACTGCAATCGCTGACAGCTGGCTGACTGTGTTCCTGCTTCTTGCTTCGCAATTCCGTCCTCGGACTTCTTGTCGGAAAACGACGCAACCTCGTTGGTGAAGGAATTATAGTTATTTCTTAATGTGACTATGTATACCTTACCAACAAACATCACCTAGTAAAGAAAAAGAAGAATCGAAAATGCCGAGTTGATAGTGGGCTGTGGAGGCACGCGAGGCATCTGATATGATACCACAAAAAAGAGCGACTGCGCGCACTCACAACGCGTTCAGCAGGTTAGTAGACCTGGGGTCCCGAACCATAGCCTCCTATATACTTACAAAGGCTGACAGATCGCCACCAAAGCGGTCGCCGAAATGGAAAAATGGTGGACCGACAGACAACGGATGAGAGGAAAGCCACGTGACTGGCGCCCCGCTGTGACGGGACGCCAAAACACACTTCTTTCGAGCGAACAAGTGCGTTTCGGCTCCTCGCCGCTGTAAAAGCTGTGCGCTGACGTCCAGGTTCCCCGATAAATGCTCTGTGGTACCAGATCCTCGCGCTCCAAATCTGCAACCGGGAACTCTATGGCTCCGTCGTCGAACTGCCATGCTTTGTGAGTATGAAGGAGGCTATGGTCAAACACGAAGTTGGAACCGAAAGTTCGCGGAGCGCGCCAATTGGACGCGGGCGAAAAGAGAAACGCGAAGTCATCTTCGGGATAGTCCAATTGGTGCTCTCCTTTGAACTTCGGCCCAGACTTTGCGTTTGACGAGTTTAGTGCCCCAGCGCGCAGAAGGGGATACGTTTGCGAGTTCGGCCTGTGGCCGCCGGGCATCTTGCCGCTTGTGTGGGTGGATCGTCCGATCGTCGAGCATTGCTGAGGCCGTGGGTACGCCTCGGCATTGCTTGACTATAGGACGATCTACCCACACCATCAGAAAGATGTGGGCGCCCAGAGGCTGTATACTTGTATACGTCTATAGACTTTTCCAAAAAGTCGCCTTCTACGTGGCGCCATCGCTGTCTGCTGGACCGTGGAAGGCCTTCGGAGCATTCGCTGTAGCTCTGTTGTGTGGTATATATATATATATATATATATCAGACGCTGCTCATGCGCACGTAGCTGAGGGACTCGGCAATTTTTCGCCGGGGTGATAAGAACGGGAACGGTCTTATACGGGGTAAACAAAAGCACGACGTGCGCAAAGAGCAGACAAACTTGCTGGACGTATACCAAGAGTATTTTGCTGTTAACAATGGGCTGATATTATTTTCTTTATTCTCGTCTCACCTAAAAAGACCTAAAAGTAAAAAAAGTAAAAAAATAGTCCGGCTCCTTGTGGACTTTTACTAATCCCCACCCCCCTTTTTTATGTAGAGAATTAAAATATACATAGGTGCACTTTAGACTAGATATACGTTAGGTTATTAAGAAGTACACGTTTCAAATTCCAAAAGCACCGCTTATTCCTCCGACGACCAAATCTTGTAAGAACTATTTCTCGCGGCGTACGAACAATGCGCAAAACTTCATTTTTTCTTGACGTGAAAACAAGTATAGAGCCCCGAGCATTTGGCTCCGCATTCGATGGGATTTCGGCGTCAGCCGATGAAAACGCCGAAGAACGAATCGCGAAGCGTGAACACATTAGGCCACGCCTCTTGGGAGTGGCCTAATGGTGGATGGTTTGCACTGACGTCACATGAGCGGCCATTGTGAGGGACCCTGCTGCTTCTTGCGTACATTCCGTTGTTTATAAATCGCTCCAAAGATTTCGTTTTTTTTTCTTTTCTCGTCAAGGAATGAAGGTTGGTGCGGTTCGATGATGGTGTATGTGCACGCCATATGCGAAGCAATCTGGTAATATTTGGTTTGATATTCAACCAGGTTTACTCGCATCCGCTTACCCATCTGCTATTGCCCACGTTTAGCTCAAAACCTGAAACATGAGTTGGTTTAGCAACTCACTGGTCTCGCACGCCGCTTTTCCTGCTAATGTTCGGCTTTTCCTAAAGCGGTGCATCTCTATGTGAGCTCCAGTTTTGAAACTCAAGTACACACGCAGATGAGCATTATTAGGACAGCATATGTTCCGGCTGGAACGAACATGAATATGAACTAAACCAGGTGGCATAAAAAAACGCAGACCAAATATATGCGTAAACGACTTTTACACGGGAAAACAAGCATGGGTTGCGGCTAGACGGCTTTGCTTCGCGAGTAATATACCTGCGCATCTTTTTTTGTCTTTAGTTATTGCAGACTGTTAGATTTCCGTAATGTTTAAATATCCCACTGGATATTTACCATATAGCCTGCAGTTGTAACGAAGGAGCAGGCAGGGGTAACTTTATTTTTCAATTTTTCCTATATCCCCGGCTCGAAATCTGGAGGTCGTGCTCAATATGAGCTGAAGCAGTCCTCCACGCTTCTTTGACGTACTTAACAGTTCTTTTGTTTAGAGAGCGGTAGTATAAACTATAGGAGTGTAATGCAAAAATGAGTTCCCCACACTTCGTACTCTGACAAATTCAGAGACAGTATAGAGCTTTGGGCACAGCAGACGCAGTAAAAGGCCGGATTGTGTCTTTCAAATCACATCGATCGTGACAGTACACTCTGTTGTCTTTAGTGGTATGCTGTATCGGCATCGCATTAGGGAGGAGATTCAACCGCCGCGCCCCTAGTGGCTAAGTTGAGTTCTGAAGTCACGGAGACAACGTAACGCTCGACTGACGTTGACGAACGCGTTCGGCCTTGGCTCGGCTTCATTCGGAGCAGCATCAATCGCACGCGCGTCCAATGCAGACGCTGCACTTTTGTTCAATTCATGCACCGCGCTCAATTCAGGAACGTGACGTAAACAATTCAGTCCACAGGCCTTGTGTTGGGCAAACACCGAGCCGTGTGTAAGACAATCTGGACATAGCGCTCCCCATGGTTCGGTTTCCTCGCCAATAGATTCGTGCCTGCACTTGGAAAGAAGCGTGCTTTATAGAAAGCGCAGTTGGTGCATTGCGGTACATGTGTGTTCTTCGGTACATATATGTTTTGGTACATATCCGTACTAAAATGTATACAGTAGTTCCAAAACTTGTACGGAAAACGCGAACTCCGTGTCACCTCATGAAGCGTTATCCTGCAGCTGCAGCCGAACAGCGGCTCCGCATGACCTAGCGCAATGCAACAGCAAAAGTAAGTGGGCCGCTTGCTCGAGGCCGAAATCGCGGCAAAGGGTCATCGCCGTAATTCGTAGAGCGCAGCTCTTGGGCGCCCGTTTCCACGTTGAGCGGCGTCGGCGTAACCGCGCGCGTTGCATTATGGGACGTCACAGTTTCCCCGCTAAATTTAGCGGGGAAACTGAATTGGTGTTAAGGTCATGTGACGACAGTTCTACAGCTAAATTCAGCGGCGAAACTGAATGCGCAGTGTTGCTTTATGGGACGTCACAGACCTACAGGTCACGTGACTTCAATTTTCCCGCTAAATTTAGCGGGGAATTGAATTGGTGTTGAGGTCACGTGGTGTCAATTTTCTCGCTAAATCTAGCGGAGAAACTGCATTTGTTCGTGGGTGACGTCACACGACGTCATGTGACATCATTTTCCCCGCTAAACTTAGCGGGGAAACTGAATTGGTGTTGAGGGCACGTGACTTCAAGTTTTTCCGCTAAATTTAGCGGGAATCGAACTGGTGCTGAGGTCACGTGGCGTCAATTTTCCAGCTATATTTAGCGGGGAAGCTGTGGGAGGAGGGGAGGGTACGGAGTAGGAAGACGGGAGGTACGGAAGAGGAGGAGGGAGAATATAGAGGAGGAGGGTACGAAGGAGGAAGAGCACACGGAAGAAAAGGAGGATGCAGAACCTGTATGCGAGGAGAGTGATCTATACTTGTGCATATACATATATATATTTCTTTCTCAAAGTTTTAGCACAGTATATCCGAAATCGAATTACCTCAAGAGCTGCGCCCTAATTTCGCACTACAGAGATTTGTGAACGTCTTTAATCTTTATGATTCAGCAAAAACGCCACGCGACGGGGCATATCTGACTGTCGAAATCGTCATGGCCAATAACTAACGAGTTTAACAGGAGCAGTCAACATGGTCGTGATTCCTCTCTCGTGCATGATTTACTACATCTGTACTGTGCTTTTCTGTGGATGTTAGAACTCCACATTGTGTTTGTTGCTTGTAAATTTATCTTGTTGCTGCAAATGTCTTTAGAGGGCTGCTAAGATCGCCAGCATCCTATTTTTGTGCTGTTCACCAGCAGTCCAAATGTGTTTCTTAGCCCTGAGACATGTTGATTTGCACCCTGAGGGTGGAAATCTTTTTCGTGTGTATGTCGAGAAGCCGCTGGTTCGGCCTTCGTCATAACAGCGCTCCCAAGAGATAAGTTGGTTCCTGTGTTCAATATACTTAAGTAGGGCCACGACTGTATACATTCTTTTGCGTGAGTGTCCTGTAGCTTTTCAAAACAGGGCAGCTACAAAAGTCCAGAATCTTGCAAGGGAACCCCGCGAATGCACTGCCAGTGATGTTAGTTCAGTTAGGTGTACGTGGTCTTGTTTGGAATTCTAAATTTGCTTGCAAATGAGCGCGGTTCAGTCGTCATATCTACACTTAAAATATGGGCAGCTGAGGCATATTTTATTCCATACTCTCATTAACCAGGCGTAATTGTTGCGTAGCAGTACGTGAGAGTTAGCATATTCCCCAGATGTTGATAAGAAAATCGTCGCGTAATATCACCGCGCGCGAGAAGAAAAGTGCTCAGAAAGTGCGGGCTCGGACTTTTAACGGTGAGACAAACAACATTTTCGACAGCTGCAAGCCTGTGCACGCGTATCGGATTACGATTTTTTTGTGTTGAGCACGCGTCTATAGAGGCCCGTAATCCACAGCTTATGGTCAAGTTCGCCAAAAGCTCGTGCCGTCACTTTGAGCTCGGATTAAGAGCGCCCCAACTGGGCTCGCAATCCGCAGCCTACAATCTACGAAAAGTCTCTAATAAGGACATTTCGTAGATGGCCTTCGCCAGAGCTCCACGCTGCTTGCGTAGAGTTCTGGAGTTCCATCACTTTGAGCACAAATTGAGCACGCGTGCGCAAGCCCGCTATCCAAATTTTATGATCTACGAAAGAAAACCTAATATAAAATCGCGGCATCGATAGCTGGTGCTCCAAGCTATACTTCCACAGAGATCCGGCTACTCGCGGTCACCCCAAGCTCAGCTCCGCTAGGGGAAACTGGATTATAATAAGGACATTTTCCTGGATCCTGCCCAAAAGCTTTACGTTGCTATCAGAGTGAGGAGCGGGAGATTGTTCTATGACATCCCAGCTGATGATGTACGAAAACTTTCTAATAGGAACTTTTCGTAGATCGTAAGCTGCAGATTGCGGGCCCCTGCAGGTACGTGCTCAATGCCATGCTCAACGCGACGGCACAGGCAGAGCTCTTTGCGAACTATCTGCGAACGGGCCCTAATCTCAGGCCGTATCTCACAGCAAGCCTCGTCGGAACCGCCAAGGATCCGCCAGGCGTCCGCTCCCCGCTCAGCGTCGATCACCGCACGTCCACCTCGTCTGTTGCGTCGTCGCGTTGACTTTAGTAGACGAAATTTAAAAAAAAATGGCGTCGGCTACTGCTGGCTTTAGGATGCACCGATCCATTGGACGATTCGTTGTCATGGTGGCACTGTGCACCATAGCAGACAGATTTTTCCGTGCAGAAGGAGACGGCGGTGTGCTGTGATCAGGTACGTGTTTCGACTAATTAGGACTTAACGCTGATGGCTGATTTTCTCAAGCTCCTAATATGTTTACAAGCCTCACACAAAAAGCATGTTTTAGAGCGCAGCTTTTAGGCGCCCGTTTTCGAGTTGAGCGGCGTCGCCGTCGGCGTAACCGCGCGCGTTTCATTATGGGATGTTTCCCCGCTAAATTTAGCTGATAAATTCTTTCCCGCTGGATTTAGCGGGGAAATTGACGTCACGTGATCTCAAGACCAATTCAGTTTCCCCGCTGAATTTAGCGGGGAAAATGACGTCACGACTTCGTGTCACGTCACCCTTGAACAAATTTAGCGGCAGGAGGAGAGGAGGAGGAAAGGAGGAGGATGAGGCAAGAGGAGGAGGAGAGGGGGGCACACCCTCCCCTCCGTACCATGCACTCCTCCTCCTCAAGAGCTGTGCTTTAGTTTCGTATTACAAAGATTTGTAAACGTCTTTTATTTTTTAGCTCAAGATTTAAGCTAAAGTTATTTTTTCTTGCCATATTGATGTGCTTGAACAGCTTCTGGCAGATGACATCTTCAGATTTTGTGCGTTTAACACGGGCTTTGCTCGCTTTTCAAATCTACCAACCCGCGCGTGCTGGCTTATGGAGACCGCACGCTTCGTTATGAATTTTGAAACATGGATAGGTGTTTTCCGCTAGCTTCTAGGGTGCTGCAGCACGTGCGCTACGTGAGAACAGGTGGTACCATGTTGCGCCTCATTCTCGCGAGGTCTCTTGCGACGGAAACGCCAAACGAAGCCGCGCGCTCGCGCAAGTGTAGCCTTGACGGCGCAGCGGAAACTGGGCTAGCCCTGGCAATACCGCACCGAAAAGTTGACGCCGAGCATAGATACTTTTATAGCGATTGTATCTTGGTCAGGGTTACCAAATGCTCCCATTTGTCGACACGCGCACGTTGTCTCACAGTGGGGAAAGCACAAAGTTGAGGAAGGTTGACATTCCACACTGAACTGCGTAGCTGGCGCTGTCAGAGAAACCTTGGCATAGTGTGCCCATTCCCGAGGTCGTTTCCATCTACTGAACCGGAGTCACCTGGTTTGTGGGCCACGTTTGAAATGCTAGCAGCCGCGACGAAAGCGTTGACCGCCTGCAAGAGTGTTCCATCTTTGCTCAGCGAGAATACTTTACCAGAAAAAACAAAACAAAATAAAACATTATATTTCTTTTATGTGCATTGAGACAGTACGCCTCTACAACACCGAATCCTCCACTAGCGGTTTGGGCCTTCCGTGCTCCGACGCGGGCGCATCGCGCTGTCGGGCAATGTCTCGGCGCCGAGAGAGAAAACCCGCCTATTCCGAGTCACAACATCCAACGAGTCAAAACATGCACCGAGTCAAAACATCCATTCGTGGATGTTCCGTCTCGACGGATCTAGTGACGCGTTAAGTGTTTGAATCAGATGGCTGTTCTGACTATGGATGTTTTGACTCTGTGGTCGTTTAGGCCCGGATGGATATATTGACTCGATGGACGTTTCTACTCTGCTATCACGTGACCTACTGAGTGTTTTGATTCGTTGAATGCTTTATATTCTTGCGTGAAGAGCCGGCCGTTTTGTTTAATCGATTCTTGAAAGCGTGGTAAGCAAGGACTCGCTGCATGAGCTCCCCGATAAACATAAATCAATTATATTTAAAACGTTTTACTCGGGCCTACCAAAACATAAAAAAACAAATGACAAAAACACGCAGACCTTTCGGCACCTCGAGTACACAGCTGTTAGTGACACTGCTTACCCTTTCGCGGTTGTACCAGTGTTGGCGGTAACGCGTTACAGGTAATAGAGTTATCGGTAACCCGTTACTTTTTCCGGTAACTGAGTAACGTACTCGTTACATTTTCAAAACGGAAACGGGTAACGTAATTACGTTACTTATTTCGAGTAACATGTAACTTAGTTACGTTACACGTTGTGTTTTCTTCTTAAAGACTACAAAAAAATTACACTTCAATTTTTTTCGTGTTTCTATACACTCTAAAAAGGTTCGTGCGTCTACTTTCCCGCACAACACTCGGAGAGCCAATCACCTCAACTTACGGAGACAGCTCAGTGAACGACGATGACGAAACATATGTTTAGACCAAGAAACGCCGTCTGAGTTGTGACATTAGGCAATGCGCAACGTCACCTTGCGTTGCATGATGTCAAAACTCAGACTGCGTTTTTTGGTCTAAACATATGTTTCGTCATCGTCGTTCACTGGGCTGTCTCTGTAAGTTCAGGTGATTGGCTCTCCGAGTGCTATGTGGGAAAGTACACGCACGGACTTTTTTAGAGTGTGGGCGCCAAGTTATATGCATTTTTTAGATTTTTTTGCGTTTTTCTTTGCGTTTATATTTCGTAGTATTTAGGCAAAACAGTAAAAAAGATAAGGTGTTAAGTTTCTGGATGGACATAATGGTTCCTGAAATATGGCGCTTATGCATACCTGTAACTTCCATACCCTCCCCCTCCTTCTCTCCTCCTCCTCCTCCATAACCTCCCTCCTCCTTTTCACCCTCCTCCTCCTCCTCCTGCGTACCCTCCCGTCACGGTATATCTCAAAATCAGAATACCTCAAGAGCTGCGCTCTAATTCCGCATTACAAAGACTTTCCAACGTCTTTCGATTGTTTTTCTTTTTTTTTTACTTTGGGGTTTGCCTATGGTCTATTTTGAGGAGGCTTAGGAAGCAGAAATAATTTCTTCTGCATCTTGGGACACGGATGTATTTGCAATTTAAACAAAACCAACGTGCTAAGTATCAAAAAAATTTAAATTTGAATATTTTTCTTCACTGTATTTATTCGAAGAGAGCAGTTCAGGTGGAGCAGCAAAGCGCGCAGTGAGCTCTGAATCATGCGAAAGTGTTCGAGCCAGAATACGGCCAGAATTCTGTGACGTAAGCCCCTCAAACGATTTAATATCACACCGCCAGTCAGTCTCCACGTTTTGCATAACGTAACGTAACGAAATTCTATTAACGTTGCAGCTCGCTCCTCGCAACCAGACTTTGCAACGCCGACATTTAGTAGCGAGTTTCCTTTTACTGCGGTCTCTACGTATGCGGAGCGCAAGTTCGTCTGCTACTTTTGGGGGTTGTGGTGACGTCAGGACGCCGAGTTTTGATTGACAACTTGCAGTTGATAAACTCTGATTGAAGGATAGTGGGTAGACACCCACTATCCTCCAATCAAAGCCAATCAGTGCTCGGTGTTCTGATGCCATTAAACCCGTACAAAGGAAGCAGACAAACTTGCTGTCCCCATACGGATGAATTTCATTGTGTGCTACGAGGGCCATCGGCGAGTTATCGCGTTCCTATCTGGCAGCGGCGTAATATCTTTGGGTCACGTGCTGTCGGAAAGCAGGTCAAGTGGCCCTGCTTTTGTATATTCCCGCCTTAGTTTCGGTATTTCACTGCTGAAATGTATCGCGACAGTGGTAGAATAAGTGTACCAGTTTGGCCAACGCCCAGGAGGGCGTCGACATTGCTTCCAGACCGCTCAACGCCGCTCCTGTTTGGCCAGGAGGGCGTTGGCCAAACAGGATCCGGCCAATCACACCAGGAGGGCCGACCTAACCCAATCCAACGAATCACAACGAATCACAGCGGAATAGGGCGGGGCCCTTTCCTCTCTCCCATCCCAGTGACCAACGCCAGGCAGTGGGCATCGATGGCCAGTGACCTCGAGTCACGTGCGCGTCGCGTGTGCAGGCGCGTGCCAGAGGCGTGCCACTTACTGCAAACCACAAACCTCAAAGCACATGCGTGGTTTACCAGGTGTTGACAGCTGCGGTCATCATCTGATAACAACCACGTGATGTCACGTGTCACGTGACTGTCATCTGACGGTCACGTGACCGTCATCTGACGTCATCTGATGGTCACGTGACCGTCATTGACGGTCACGTGACCATCACATGACATCGCTCGGCGTCACACTGACGTCACACTTCTCGCGTCACGTGACCGTCAGATGACGGTCACGTGACCGTCATCTGACGGTCACGTGACTGTCACGTGACCGTCACGGTCACGTGACTTTTCTTCACGTGACATTATATGAATCGCTGGGCGGTAAATGCCCATTTTATTCGATTAAGAAGGCTACGCGGGCGACTGGGACTCGACCTGTCGACCTTGTGTACAGCAGCCCGACACTCTACCCGCTGAGCTACAAGCACATTGCTGCCCAGACCGCTTAACTTGTCTTAGTTGTTCGTGTGGGTGTGCAATTCATGATAACAACCACGTGATGTCGCACAGCGTTCGAGCTGCGTACGACAGATGGCGCTCACGTGATCTCGCACAGGGTTCGAGCTGTGTCCGAAAGAGGGCGCTGCGCTCCGGTCACATGATGGTCACGTGATTTGAATCGCTCTAGGACTCGACCTGTCGACCTTGTGTACAGCAGCCCGACGCTCTACCCCTGAGCTACAAGCACATTGCTTCCCAGACCGCTTAACTTGTCTTAGTTGTTCGTGTGTGTGTGCAATTCATGATAACAAACACGTGATGTCGCACAGGGTTCGAGCTGTGTCCGAAAGAGGGCGCTCACTTGATGCCACACGGGCTTTGTGCTGCATCCAACAGAGGGCGCTGCGCTCCGGTCACATGATGATCACGTGTTTTGAATTTGAATCGCTGCGCGGTAAATGCATTTTAATCGCTAAAAAAGGCTCCGCCGCAGGTCATGTGACCATGGTCGCAATGTCCTATATATATGTGGTATATGACGACGGCGCACCGTCATTATGGCGGTGACGCTCGCGTCCGTCAAGTCTCTTCTCGCGTCCGTCAAGTCTCTTCTCGCCTTCATCATGGGCTCCTTTCTAATTGTCTGCGTGATCACCATCGGCGTCAGCATGTCGCACGCGAGCCTGCACGGAAATTGCACACTCGAGATGAGTCTGAACAAGGAGATCAAAGTACATCAGTGTCCTGCATCCGTGCTGACAATACGTGTATGGTCAAAAGAGGGCTATCCGAAAAGAGCCGGTGTAAATTTGGACAGGAATCAGACTGAGGCGCTGAAGCAATGTCTCAATGAGCTGGACGTTCTTGCTCCCCGGAAATATGATCTCGAGTGTGAAGACAGCTGCATCATCAGCGAGTCCATGTACCTTCGAAGATGTCCTCTGAACGTGTATCAAATTCGGCGACTGATCGGAGGAAGGAAAGCCTCATTGTACGGGGTAAATCTCGATCGTGAAGCTATATTGCTCCTGTCAACATTTTGAATAAAAAATTATAAAACTCGCTACGTGTTTTTGTATTGCGCGCATGCACAGAGCCCACGAGGCTCAACGCGTCGCGTAAAGGGCACGAAAATTTTTTCTTCATCTCTTTTATTGTTCAAAATCCTTCGCATTAACCCAACTGTTGTGCGAGGAATCGTAGCCCCTCCATTTTACAAGATATTGCAGATGGGGCGCACGTCGGCGTCTCAAAATCTTCTCCACGATCCAGGTCTTGTTTTCGGCCAGGGAAACGCGCTGCAGTTCTTCCTCGTAAAAAGAGCCGAGAACGGGCTCTTTTCTCACCATATCGACTAGGTGGTAGGTATTGGGCACACCTAATCGAATTCGGTCCACGATAAACACCTCGTCCGTGAACGACTGCTTGTACTTCTTCACGAGAAGGTGACGATCTTTGGAGATGCGCACAAGCTGACCCACGCGAAATTTAGGTATTTTCACGCGACCGGGATCGGGGAACAAGTGACAGAAAAATTCGGTCTGGTTCTGGGGGGTAACGTCGACCGGCCTAGCGTTCAGTGTCCTGTGGTGGCTAAAATTATAAGATTTGACGATTTCCGGGAGGATTTCAATTAGGCGCTTGGTTCGTGCATACTCAAAATACTTGTAAACCCGACTCATTATGGTGCGTTGTACGCGTTCCACTATCGAAGCCTTTTGCTTCGAATTCACGGAATACAATTTAATGTCGTTCAGCTCTACCTCTACCTCACGATCGAATGTATCTTCCTCCACGGGGCTGCCTTCGACGGGCTGACCTGTTCCAAAAACGATCTCTGCAAATCCGAGTTTTTTTCGACAATGTATGGGACATGCGCAGTGCGTTGTTTCTCTGGAAGCTTAGAAAGTAACATTTTCCTTTTCGCTCGAAGCTCGTCTTGGGGCCAAAGAGCTCTCGCAGGGCACTTTTCACCAGCGCGATAAAGTCTTGCTTTGGCTGTATTCGGAGCTGTTTGGTGCCTTCCACTTTCCCGGCATCCGTAGGCCTGACCAAGTACAGCTCGTTAGATGGGCTCGTCACATTCTTGATGCTAAATGGGAAATTCAGTTCCTCTAGGGCTACCTCGTACGGTTCATTTAATATATTTGGTTGGGACAATTGTACTTTGAACTTGCTCAAACTATTGTCGTGAAAAATGTCCGACGAGGCATTTGAGAATAGATTCACGTAAAACTCATCCCTCATTTCGCTTCTTCACGACCGATCTGTACGTAGGTCGGTGGCAGACTGACCGGACCGCTCTGCAGGGTCCAGTCTTTAACAAGGCGGCCAACCACACAGGAGAGAGACACGCAGTCATCTTAGGGTTAGTTATTTTATTTCCATGAGTCTACGGTATCCACGGTGATGAGGCGATATCGAAGAACGTCGGTGGCCAGGCAATGGATGTAGGTGGCTTCGATGTGGTGCTTATACTGCATCGCGCGTTTGATGGTCTTCAGCGTATCCGCAATGAATTCCACCACGTCAGTCGTCTCCGATGCGGCCACCTTGGTCAACACCTAGCCCGACCAATGGGATAAGAGCACAAAGGGCTGCTCGTGCGATTCCCACTCCTTGTCCCGCCCCTTGTAGCTCTCGTAGACGTGGGCTATTATCCTGAACACAACGGGGTCCACTTCATATGGAACGAACTTGCCAAAAAGGACGAGGTCCACCAGCCGATCGAACGCGGCACAAAGAAGTTGTTGTTTGCTTTTCGATGTGCAGCGCAGTCTTCAACATCGCTCCATCGAGTGTGTTCTTCTGCGCAGCCATCGAGACGTTCACGCACGAGCATCTTGTCAGATCGACCTCCGGCGCACAAGTGACGTTCCGAGCCCACATGCGACAGTTGAATAAACAAAAGCGACCGAGCGGAGCGCCGAAACAATGTATTTCATTTGCATATGAAAAAAAAGAAAATAACATTCCGAGCTCTCGAGATATTTTGCAAAACCTGTCTAGACTTGTCTGCATGACGGAATTGTGGCATCACGTGACCATCATGTGACCGCAGCGCAGCGCCCTCTGTTGAATGCAGCATGAACCCTGTGTGACATCACGTGAGCGCCCTCTTTCGGACACAGCTCGAACCCTGTGCGAGATCACGTGAGCGCCATCTGTCGTACGCAGCTCGAACCCTGTGCGACATCACGTGGTTGTTATCATGAATTGCACACACACACGAACAACTAAGACAAGTTAAGCGGTCTGGGAAGCTTGTAGTTCAGTGGGTAGAGTGTCGGGCTGCTGTACACAAGGTCGACACAGGTCGAGTCCCAGTCGCCCGCGCAGCCTTTTTAATCGAATAAAATGGGCATTTACCGCCCAGCGATTCAAATATTGTCACGTGACCGTCATGTGACGGTCACGTGACAATATTGTGTCACGCGTCATGCCACGTGTCACGTGACCGTCATGTGACGGTCGCGTGACCGTCATGTGACGGTCACGTGACACGTGGCGCTGCGTCATGTGACAGCAGCGCAGCGCCCTCCTTCGGATGCAGCACAGACATCAGGTGAGCGCCATCTGTCGGACGCAGCTCGAACCCATCACACGTGAGACGCCCTGAGCGCCGCAATTCATGTCCTATAGCGCCATCTGTCGGACGAAGCTCGGACCCTGTGTGACATCACGTGGTTGTTATAGATGATGACCGCAGCTGTCAACACCTGGAAAACCACGCTTGTGGTTTGAGGTCTGAGGTTTGTGGTTTGTGGTTTGCGGTAAGTGGCACGCTTCTCGCACGCGCCTGACACGCGACGCGCACGTGACCTCACACCTATACCGAGCACGTGACTCGAGGGCGGGACCTCGCTGAGCTCCGATTGGTCACTGGCTAATGCCCTGTGGGCGGGGCCATCGATGCCCACTGCCTGGCATTGGTCACTGGGATGGGAGAGAGGGAAAGGGCCCCGCCCTACTGCGCTGTGATTGGTTGGATTGGGTTAGGCTCCGCCCTCCTTCGCTGTGATTGGTCGCATTGGGTTAGGCCCCGCCCTGCTGGGCGTTTGTTTACTGGTACTGGTACACTCTACTCTGGTACTGGTACTTTACCGGTACCAGAGTAGAGTGTTTACTCTGGTACTGGTACTTTACCAGTACCGAGAGAGAATAGAGTGTTTACTGGAACTGGTACTGGTACACACTACTCTACTACTATTCATACTACTTGGTACAAACTGGTACACTTATTCTACTACTCGCGACATAACTATAACAACTAACATACAACTAACATAACAACTACAGCAACTAATGTAGTCTATATTATCGACGAGCTGAAAATCTCCCATTAAAAATGACAGCTAAAGAGACTTGAAATTGTCGATGAATTTTAGTTAATTAATCTAGTAAGCGTGCTTAGAAACTTGACCCCTGTCGCCCGCAATGGTCAATCAAAGCTATTTCAGAGGGCCCATTTCTTTATCATAAGTGTTTTGTTTTCACGTATTAGTTTCACTCTGAGGACTAAAAGCGTATATAAAACAGTGCACTCAATTGTTAATGATTACTCTTAGCGACTTAATTTTCGCGATCTTACCTAATTTGTTTTTTAATTCCACGAACTGCCTACGAATCGCGGAAAATTGACCTCACGAACAATTCGGTCAAAATGACAAAATGGAAGCAGCTATCGGAAGCTGCGCTCTTTTCTGAATTGTTTAAAGAGCAATTCCGGCCAAAACTCAAAATGAAATAAATTACTGGTATCGCTGTAGTGACACAAAATACGACCCCAGCCAAGATATTATGTCCGTGGGACGCCGGATTCTCAACTAATGCCGATAATAAAATTGCGACCCGCCGCGAGCCGCTGCTCTTTAGCGGGCGGCCAGCGGGTTGCCGATCGCTAAAGCAACATTGGGCCGTGACGCCAGTATCGTTCTCTTTTTTCCTCCGGTCCTGGTGTTGCGCGGAGTGCGCTTCTTTGAGCCGCTACCACCGCTATTTCGGCTTGTGATTGGCATGTTTAGCCGTTGCTTTTATCTGTAGCCCGTGTAGCTTCGGTATAGCCTTTTGTTTATTTGCTTGTGAGGACTCCAAGACTTGTTTTAGCGGGCAACTCGGTGCGCCCAAGACTGCCCAGCTGTTCCTCGAAAGATGCCGAGTGCAACTTATAGCGCTGTGGGCTGCTCAAACAACCCGCTGCGCACCACCGAGTTGCTTTTTCACAAGTTTCCAACGGACCGGAAATCGGAGAAGGTGTGGGTGAACGCTGCTCGACGAGTGGACTTTGGACTTCGGCTTTTACGCGCCCGAGGAAAAAAGAACGAAAAAACAGACGTGTACAGCCCAGCACACGTGTGTTCGGGCGCCGCGGCCCGCGCCGTAGAGCCTCAAAGCGTCGTGTCTGGAACTGACCCGTAGCGCGAAAGCGAGAGGGCCCCCAGAACTGTACGTCACTGACAGCGCGCCGTAGAGCAACGCCGCTCCATCAACGGAGCCTCGACGACAATTTAGGCCTAGCGACGAGTACGGAAGACCGCACACACGGAGATAGCCTCCGAGTACGGCACCGAACGAGTTCACTCGTTATCCAGTCGCTAGCTTTTGGGTATACAAGCGACGAGTACGGCATAGCGCACGCACGGCGGCGGCCGCCGAGTACGGCACCGTACGAGTTCACGGGTTTTCCAGTCGCTAGCTTTTGTGTATACGCACTAACTCATGCTACATATTTTGGATAACTAAACACGTATACACAATTAAAACAAAATCAGCTTACCTCCTATCTTTAGACGGCTAGGGCAACAGAGGTAGGTGCCGCTCGGCCTGCGTACTCGTTGAACGAGAACGATCCTGACATCACGTTCACATGGCGGCTGATTTCCAGTGTTGCCGGGGCCTCGAGCGGCTAGTTTCGGTTTTGTTGGCCGCGGCCCAAACAAAACTTTGAGGCGTCGATATCTTTAAAACTACACACAATAACGAGAAAAAATTTACACCTTGCAATTCAGGGACGCTGACTGCACTAAAAACAGTCATAATCCCAAAATCGAAGGTATGGACCGGAGTTGCCCTTTAAGGCAAGTACCCAAAGGTTCTCACGTTATCAAGATATGGGCTCCATCAAATGTGTATGTGTTTGAATAAGAGTAATAAAAGAAGTTGGAAGTCCCTCTTGCGAAATTTAGGAATCGCGATACATTCCACAACTACAGGTTTGACAGAAAGCGCGAAATATCGAGCTCGCGAAAAGTAATTCGCTTATAGTACGTGTTCAAATAGCACAAACACTATTTGAATTCGTGGTGGCCGTTTTGCACTTATAACACATAAATTGATGTTTGATATCTAAACTCGGCAATGGACTTTCGACTCAATGGACGTTTTGACTCAGATGAATGTTCTGACTCGGATAGATGTTCTGATTCTATGAATGTTTTGAACCGAATGGATGTTTTGACTCGATGGTCCCTTTGACTCGATCAATGTTTTGACTCGATCGATGTTCTGAGCCGATGGATGTTCTGACCCGGTGGATGTTTTGACCAGAAGCGGTTGCCGTCGGCGCACCGAAATACCCGATTCGTCCAAACAGCAGAGACGGCTCCGCTGCCTCGACGGGTCCTCACGACGATAGATGGCGGCACTTACCCCTCAAACTTTAATGGGAAACATTCCGAGGCTCCGCGCGTCCAGCCGTCCTAGCTCTGAGAAGCCTGTCGGTGCCAAGACCAATAGATTTTCGCGGAGTGAGATGCATGCTCCTAGTAAAGTGTTTGCTCAGCTTCTGCGCTGGCCATCCTCCTCTCCACGCACATGCGCACACATGCGCACGAGCAAGCATTCTGCTCAGGAAGCGTCCGCCATTGAACTGCAAACGGTCTTCCTGGTTTGAGTTGCTCTCTTTTGCTCTCTCTCTCTCTCTCTCTCTCTTTTCTCTCTTAAATCTAGGCCAGGGGTCTACAAACCCCGGCCAGCGGAGGTGTCCAGACTTGCCCGTGACAGGCCGAGGTCCTTCTTGTGAAACCCGGCACGCGGCCGGGTTTCATTATTTAAGTGTCCGCTGCTCCCTGCACTCAAATAAGTGCGCTTAAATAAACGGCGCTGCAACCCGCGCCAAACGTGTAAACTAAGACACCAGAAAACAGTTTTGCGCTGTGGGACTCAATAAAGTATTCCGGGATAAAAATACTGATATACATGTATTTTAGAACGTAGATAAAGATAGTAATTTTTATTTTTATTTTATGTAATGGTATGTCCTTAACATACTTCGTCAAAAACGTTAAGAAGAGTATTCCGGAATATAGCAGGGCTTGTATTCCTCAAGGTTGTCAGTTTACGCACCTCCGTTTACATCAAACTTTTCATCTATTCACAACTATAGCGTCCCGAATGCCGCTACAAAGGCAGTGTCGCTCCTATAGGAGCGACAATGCGTAGCGTGTGTCACTATAGTGACACACGTATAGGTACTGGACGGTCGAGACCAACAACGACTTGACATCCTTGAGAAAAGGCGTGTGCCCAAATTGAACCCTGTTTTTGCCGTGAAGGTGCGTTTCAATTTGAGGCACATCTTCGCGACAAAACAGAGTACTTTGAGGATCTTGTCCTGATATTCTTGCAAATCACCGTTTTTCGTACCAGCTTTCTTTTTTTTTTGCCTTTTCTCTTTACTTTTTTTGAACTTTGGTGACTAGGATATTTACGAGACAACTAGGCTTCCCCCTGTAGAAAGGGTAGGGCGGCAGCTGCATATCACAAATTCTGGTTCCCCTTGCACCAAAAAGGTTGTGTTCAGTTTATCATTAAAAAATGACAGTTGATTTTCCTACATCAAACGTAACGAGATACACAAGTCTGGCAGAGTTTCGCGATACCAGCAGTACATCGCAAATATATTTCCGCACTGAAATACAAATCCATTTTTCAAAGTACGCCGATGCAGATATAGATACCCGAAATTATTATTGAGATACAATCGCGTTACATTTGCATCGATATACTTCCCAACTCTGCCAGGAAGAAAAATAGGAATAAATTTGCCTATTGTAAGACTTGACCTCTCCTTCTATTATTCACTGGACATTGTCCTCACCAATATCACCATTCTTAGTCCCTGCTTCATATCTGTGTAACTTCATATGTTAACATTCATGTGCATTCCCATGTACATTGTGCCTAGTGCCTTGTGTCTTATCATATTCTCGGCATCAGTTCTATCATTTTCATTAGGTTTCTACCCTGTTTGAACATGCCAAAGTTCCTATGCGAAATAATTTAGGCCTGGTGTGTTTTCCGGGTACCCCTCCATTGCGTAATGTCATAGTTTGTAAATAAGGACTATATTTAAAAATACAGTAGATGTACTCATTCACCTTACATTCTTCTTATGTTTATTATGACTTTCAGTTTTGTATTTAATTATTGCCTACTTGAGATTATTTAATTAGTATTTCCTCATTTATATTTAGCTATTTAGTTTTCTGTGCTCAAGTCAGCGACAGATCCCTGATCCGGCCCCTTAGCGAAAATGTTTGTAGGCCCTGGCGTAAAAGCTGCTTTATTCTTTTTGACTTTTTTTGTTTTTTGCACTTTTACAGAACGAAACCTACCTCTGCACAGCTTTTCGTGTCGCTTCGAGAATGCACAAGTACGTAGGTAAGTGTACACTTGCAGTACTGATGATCAAACCGGGTTCTTCAAAGAAAAACGTGCTGCGTTTTTGCGGTGCTTCTCTGCAGGCAAACAACGAAATGTGATAGCACTCCTTGTCTTCAATGAGTGCCATATTCCGCCGATTATTTTGCAGCGAACCCTCTAGACCTTTGCAAAAAAATTGCCTCCTGCGCGCTGCCATCTTCGTCTGCTGGGGGCTCTGGAAGGCCTTTTGAGCATGCGCTGTTGCTCTGCTGTGCGGTAGATCAGACGCTGCGCATGCGTCCACGGCTCGGTGACTTAGCATTTTTCGCCCGGGTGATAAGCGATGCAAAGGTCTATAGCGAGCAGCTAAGCATCAAATCTCTTCCCATTTTCCTTCCATAGCAGTACGAACTCTCCTCGCTTCTTTATCCTTAGCCAAACGTCACTCTGTTTCCTCCAGCATCACTTTTGCTCGTTGATAACGGTCATATTAGGCATGTCTCAGTTTCTGTTCCGCTCAGACTTGTACGTTACTCACTACAAGTAATCAAACTACTTTAAATCGACTACTTTTTGGTGTAAATTTGCAACTCTTTGAATTTATTTACAGTTGAACCTCGATTTAACGAAGTCACCGGGACCCGCTAATTATTTCGTTAAATCGGGAACTTTGTAAAATCGAGGAAGGGAGAAAGTAATCGCATTACTAGTCTGATTACTTTTGGAAGTAATCCAATTAGTTGTTGCATTTACTATTTTCCTCTCCTCTTCCTAAGAAACGCCTTGCCTGTACGATTTTCTCATCGAATAATGCTCGAACTAAGTCTCCGGGAGGAAGAGGAGGATTTACCTAAATTGCTAGATTCAGAAGATAAATAGTTTATAGTTCGGTGATTCTAATTCAATAATGAACGACACGAAAGATTCGTTTTCAAACAAGTAGACAAATCCGCCGTTTTATAGATCTGAAGCAAGCGGAAAAGTAGCAGTTACTTTTTTTTCTTCAAAAAACTGCCAATTACATTTCTTCTCAAGTAATCAAGTTATATCATTAAATACTTTGTAACTAAGAGTAATTCTAATTGTAATCAAGTGCACTTTTAAAGTGATGTGTATGAGACTGTTTCAGCTAGATCCTCCCGCGAGTTTGCCCCTTCCTCTTGCGAGGCAGTGCGATGAACATAGCAATAATATTTCCCAGCGGGAAAGCGAATATGCATTGACATCATAAATGTATGCACTTTATTTTTTTTGTCAGTGTCGCCACGTAATTATGCATCTATCGATGTTATCGACCAGCCTGGTAAAAGAACAATCATACGTCTAGCTCTATAGGACAGATTTTCTGAGCTCCAGAATATCTACCGTATGTCGTATTTCTTACTTGAACATTATTTGAACATGTTTTGACCCTTCAGTGAGCGTTCAAGTTACGTTTGCTACATTTAGAAACGCATTGATATCATCGCGCAAGATCCAAATTAAGAAAATAAAAGAAACTTGATATAAGTGTTGTCTTTAGAATGGTACTGAATAAGATTTAGGGCCTGCTTTCAAACTTCTATTCAAACATTTCTTCCTTTTTTTACGCTGGTCCACACACTTGCGTTCGTTTGGTCGCAACCGAGCGCGTTATGCAGACTTGCGAACTCTTGCGACGAAAGAACACAACATAGCGCCATCTATCGGCTAGCCTGGAACACTCGCGATTTCCGTATCTTCTTTTTTCGCACATCGTGTTTTTTTGTTTTTTTGTGTGTTTTAGAATATTTTAGAAGTGTTAGAAACGACCATTGATTATAGACAGCGCGCACACTTTACCTCGCATATACTACAAAAACGTCAGCCTAATGAAATGCAGTTCCAGGGTCGCATCACAGATATGATGGCGCCAGCGTGCCAGGGGTGGAGCCAGCACACTCAATTTTCACCAAACGCAAGTCTTTGAACCAGCCTGGTTGACTTGTAACGTTTACGTTTTCAGTTTCACACATGGAAGTCATACTTCAACCCCTCTGTACTTGCTGGTGTGATACCAGAGACACGCGTACAACGAACGGTGAACTTGTTTCCACGATACCGACTTGTGATAGGCCTGTCCAACCAGGACACTACAAAAATCGTCAGGTGACACGACTCCTGCAAAAATCGTCAAAATTGAAGCGGACGCTTCAATTTTAACGATTTTTGTGGCCAAGCCAACATCACGACTTTTCTCCTCGTCTCCTCCACTTTCCTTTGACGTCGATGTTCATCAGATTCAACGTGACACGCCACCTGCCAATAGTGCTCTCCCGCGGCTCGCTGACCTTGCTACCGCCGTCGACTCGGCTGGAAAGCCAAAGAGGTCCAGCTTCGGGTGTATTTGGGAGATTCTTGCGTCGAAGCGTGCGTTTCGCTTCCCGCTGGGAAAGGGAATGACACTTTAATGTCATTCCCTTTCCTGTTTTCCGGACCTGCAAAACGGCGGAGGCCTTGAGCGATTGACCGACAGCCGAAAGAGCGTGTGAGTGGCTCTCCGAACCCACGTGATGAGCAGATCAAGGCCGCCGTGGAAAACACGTACGAGCGAGATTTAATAAAAAAAAACTTTCTCCCAACCAAAAAAAAAAACACAAAAAAAAGGCCGGAAGCGCGGCGCCCAACGATTTGTCGCAGTCGTGTCGCCTGACGATTTTTGTAGTGTCCTGGTTGGACAGGCTTTTACCACTCATAAATGCGACTCATTATACCTCTCCAGACATCTGCTGGAGAACAAGCAATAGGGAGTTTTAGGGAACCGTTTTTGCACATCCGATAGGGTAAAATGGGCCGTCCGGTGCGAACTGCGCATGTAAGAGTCTTCTGTGGTAGCGCATGCGCAGTTCGTGCCGGAAAGCCTATCGTACCTTATGAGATGTGCAAACACGGTTCCCTAAAACTCCCGATTTCGTCTTAAGCCGCGGTTACGCTGTCTGCGGACACTAGGGAGTTTTAGGGAACACTTTTTGCAGATCCGATACGGTGCGACCGGCCCTTCGGTAGAACAGTCTACTGTCTGAGGCGCATTACTTTCTTGTATGACGGTCCTGCTATATCGGTCACACAAAAATTATCTGCAGATATGTTCGAAGCCGAAAAATATGATAAACAAAAATCCTTGAGGCGTGTCGGCAGGTATTTAACATATCTGCAGCGAAAATACCGGCTCTTTTCTATGAGAGCCTGTGACTTTAGTCAACCAAATATACTGGAAGAAAGCAAACAGCTTTGAATTCCCTAGTCATGAGGTCCGGATAAATCTTGTTTGCCATCGTACATTCGCAGTTGCTTTCAAGCCCAACGCCACGATGCATCTGGTTCATCACATGCTCGTCTACGGCTGCCGGACGCCTGGCTACCGGGAGTGGGACAGCCCGAGGGTCGTGTGGGACTGCGACGAGATGTCCACGTCGCGGACACTGTTCCCCAAGGGCCCCATCTGCCAGACAGGCTCGCAGGTCGTCTACGGCTGGGCAAGAAATGCCCCACCCCTGCAGCTACCCGAAGGTGCCACTAAATCGAATTAAGTTTAATTAAATCGTTCGTTTCACGTCCACGAATCCTCGGTAGTGGCGCACGGGAAGGAGAACTGGGTCTTCGATGGTTTGAAAACATCCGAGTCCCGCTTTTTGTCGAGTTAATCCGGGGACCGTACTGGAACGAGGTATACGGGAGTTTTAGTAGATCGCTTCCGACGACTCCGATAACGTTACCCGGTACTCCGCAGACGCCTTTGCGCATGCATCGTACCTTTATCGGGTATCGTTATCGGAGGTATCGGTTGTTGTGTTTGTCCGTTTTTTTATCATTCCCCATCTCAGGGTTTACAAGATGTCGATTAATTACCAGCTCGCCTGCACTCTCTCACTGCTTACAAATCTACTAAACCTGTCTATGAATACGAGGTCGAAATAGATTTCCTTCAAAAGTATATGAAGCAACACTGCTGGCCGCCATCTTTAGGGCAACGCTTCCTGCGCGTTGCGTGTGATTTGGTATCCGAGCTCACACCGAGCGATGTCGCAGCACTCGTGACGAAGACATTTGGACCCGAGTACGCGTCGAAAACGCTGACGCAGCAGTATTCGTGTCCAATTTGCGTGCTCGAAGTGCATACCGAAAATATGGCGGTCTCAGATAATCGACACAGCATTTAGTGGAGGCAGCGCGTTTTTGAACGGGGCATGGTAATTCAAATTCGTGCGTGTGTGTTTGTGCAGCCTAAACGTAGTCTGCCTCAACGGGCGACTTGTCTCTCAGCTGTACAGGGTGTCCCCCCCAAAAAAGCTTACAGATATTTTTTTGACCGCATAAATGAATTACGCATTGCCAAATGCTAATTCTCCGCCCAATGGTAGCTCTAGAACGTCTGAACCAGATACCAAAGTTTCAGAACGAACCGATATTTTTTGCAAAAGTAATAAGTGATTTTTTCCAGAAATTTCAAAGGGAAAATGGTGACCGACGGAGGAGCTCTCGAATACATGAAGCTCTGGGGCGCCAGAAACCGAAAACGGGCGAAAATGGGCCCCATTTTCCCATTGAAATTCCCAGAACATCACTTATATCTTTCGATTAAAACAGCGGTTCATGCTGAATCTCTGACATCTGGTTCGGGCCTCTAGCGCTACATTTTGGGCGGACGAAAAGCTTTCCTCATTACATAGTTTAATTTTGCTGGGAAAAAACCCTATATACTCCATATATATATATATATATATATATTATTTTTTTTTTTTTTTGGTGGGGGGGACATTTTTTAGGTGTGCAATTTAGTCAGTGCAGTACAACCGCAAGCCTGGGGTCTTTAACGTGCACCACGCAGTAGTGATACACGAGCGCACGTCGGTATACGATGCTCATTTAGATGTAAACGGGCAGGGGTGGGAATTGGAAAAGGGTATGTGATTAACACAGAATGTGTGTAATGGCTGGGATCGCCCCGGGAAAAGTGTGACCTGGCTCTGTCAAAAACAAGCACCAGCTGTCGAATTTAAAAGAAAACAAGTAGCGCGTATTTGTTGCCCACACATCTGAAGAGAACCACTCTAGGGGTGCGACAGTTACATCTCCTCTCCAATACAACCCACGAGCCGTGTCTACCTACCCTGTGGGGACTGTAGGGACAGCGGCACTCAGGGCGGTGGCCCGTCGCGAACCCCCCTCCCCCCCCCCCCCACACACACACACACTCCCCAGTGACGCCACTGTGTCTGCTTTAAAATACTTTGTGTTACAGTGAGAGTGTGCGAACTTCATAATTTGCGCGGTGCGTTTGAGTCAGTGTTCCTTTACAGCTTTTTGTGTTCGTTCATCCCAGTATGTCGGGGTCGTTGACATCAAAAATTTCCAGACCGCAAGTTTGCTTTTTTTTTAGTTCTATGAAAGAATAAATGTTTTGTTTAACTGGGTAATTAAACAGATGGAGACCCAGGTGTTTTAAAAGATCTGCCATATTTAGAAAATGAGATATAATTGTAAAATTTGCCGACTCGTATAGTGTTAGCCCGTTTACGTTTTGATTCAAGCAAATAACAAATGAATGAATAAATGCTGCAACTGATTTTTTTTCCTGATCGGATACTAAAAATTCAATAATAATCATACTGTAATTACTGCACTAACAAAAAATGCATGCATTTTTATTGATGTTAAAACTTTGCCTCAAATGTTTTTCTTATGCATTTTTGTTTACAGAAAGACGGAAAAGCTTTACCTTCAAAAACATTTTTGCGTCTTTTCAAACTGTCTCTACAATGAATTCGACATTATTATGCTAGATCTTAAGTACACAAACATGAGCAAGTTCGGGTTTTCAGCAGATAAACATGGTTGCCAGATAAAGACTGGTGAAAGAGAATTAAACACTGTAATTAATGCAAAAGGTGCAGCGAGCCACTGACGTCTAACTTCTGGTAAGTTCAGTTGGTAGAGCGCTCCCTGAAAATGGAAAGGTCCCTGGTTCGATACCAGTCACCAGGTGGATCTTTTCAGCGCGGTCCAGTAACCTAGCTGTGTTTCGAGATTTGTGTTTGTCCTTAGTCCTCCTTGTTCCCTTCTCCAAGGAATTATTATCGTTTACTAAAGACTGCTTTTCTTACAGGTGTTGGCTTGAAATTCGGTGGCAACAGTGGTGTAAATTTCCTCGTAATTCAGGTTCATTA
Source organism: Ixodes ricinus (assembly GCA_037355805.1). Classification (NCBI taxonomy): domain Eukaryota; kingdom Metazoa; phylum Arthropoda; class Arachnida; order Ixodida; family Ixodidae; genus Ixodes; species Ixodes ricinus. Next base: position 99,535 of record JAZHYW010003237.1, read on the forward strand.
TGCCGACACCACCTCGTTTCAGGGTGAGTTACTTTCTCGTTTTGTTCGTCAATTCATTGGTATTTTAACAATTTTGATTTGGAATGTTTGACACGAGAAGTGAAGGGTTTGTATTCCGGACCTATATTTTACTTGCACTGACGCCACAATAGCGGATTTTCTTGTGGCCAGAGCTACCCAATGAGCACGCTGAGAGTCCCGGCACCCCATTCCCCGATTCACTTGTGGGCGGCGCCATTTTTGTGCACCTTAGTAGAGAGTCGGCACAATAGAATAATTCCAAAAATCCCACCATGCAACACTGCGCGCGTTGTATTATGTGACCTCTTTGGCCATGGAGAGGAGTGACATGGTTTCGATTTCGATTGCACCGTTGAGGAAGTAGTGCGTCTCAGCACTGCCTGAAGATAAAGTTAGCACTTGCTTGCATTACACCCATTCATCTTTGTGAGAGCCCCCATTGAAACACGGACCTCCAGCGGTCGCAAGGACCTGCCTAGACGTAGCGAGGAGTAGAAGTACGGCAGGCCACGTCCCATACCTTTCTGGCGGCCCTGCAACAACTCCAGTGTGCAGCATGACCCTCCCGGGTCACGGATCGTTTAGGAAGCCAAATAGACAGAGATGATAGAACAGGATGATCGGTCCAGTACACTTCCTCCTGTGTTTACCGGCGCACAAACTCTGCTACTTCACCCCCCCCCCCCGCCCTCTTTTCCTTAAAAAATATTTTCTATCATTTTGTTTGTATTGGTAGGCAACAGCTACAGCTTTATAAATTTCACGAAAGTCCCATATAGAAAAATGCATGCACTGTATTGGGGCGTGAAAGGGACGTGGTGAATTGAGGTTGGCAAATGGAAATCGAAACCGTGACCAATAGGCTGGATTGCAGAGCGCGCCACCGTCGGTTGATCACCAGCGCCACCGTGGCCAAATGGGGCAACACTGGGAAGGCTAAAATCGGCAGCGCAAAAGCCGTACGCTTGCGAGATGCCGTTTTTATTACTAACTCCGAGCGTTGCGTTGTCGCACTACACTGATTACTGTTTTCAAAATTTAAACGCTAAATATATGCATACGCGTGTGTGATTGTGTGGTTCTAGCACAGAGAGCTTTAAACGGTGCCTTCCTGTTTAAAACAACCCAGAACGCGAATTCGCAGAACAAAACTGAACGTCCAAATATTGCTGCTGAATTTCACTCAAGCCAAGCAGAAAAGGACATTTTTCACGTTGTTTGCGCGCCTTAAACACGCAAAAGCAAAGAATTCGTCGACATAGCCTACTTAACAAAAGCGGAAATAAATAGGGGTCTCATCCTCAATGATTAAAAGCTGACCTTAATTTGGGGATCAGTTTTTTTCTTCGTCGCCTCGTCGTTGTGTGTAAGACGACTTTGGTGTCCGAGGAATGTGTTTTTCGTGCGAGCTGGTTGTAGCTTGGGCGGTGTAGTACGTAGTTGCCCGTCGCAAGGTGATACTTTTGGAATAAACACCGCATGAACAACCTTTTGTCGTGTGGAACGTAAATTGCTTTTTTATTTCTTGAGTAGTCAGTTTGCTTGCAGCGGGGACGAAGGTAGAACCGTTTACTATGTTCAAAACAGAGCAGCAATCTCGGGTATCTACGCCCAGGGGTTTCAACAGGAATTGAAATTAAAAAAGTGTCTCAAGTTTTCTTTTTTTTTTTTTTGGGGGGGCGGGGAGTTAGGGGGGACATTGGGGGTTAGGGGGGGCATTGAGAATAGAAGAGGCGTTGCGAATTAAGGAGGTGCCTTCAGAAAAACAAGGAGTGTGAACCCCCCCCCCCCCCCCCCCCCCCCGACGGAAACAACAGTCCGCTCTGCGAATGGCAAAGCGGAGGAAACGCTCTCTCCGCTAACTACGCTCAAACTCCGCAAACCTCCGCAAAACGTAGTTTGAGCAAGATGTATCCGCGGAGCATCAAGCAATGAGGATCTCAAGATATTGTTCGGACTTTACGGTGTCGTCGCATCGAACCCAAAGGCAACGCTGCGCTTCGAGCGCATTAATTACAAATGTCAAGTCATAAAACACATTTAGAAATCCGTCCGAAGTAATTTAATCCGAACGGAGTGCTTATATTAGACGTTTCACGACATTTATTCATCTCTGACAACGTTGTACTTCCCACGGCCTCGACCGGGACATACGGAGCTCCAAGCGTGCTTGGCTTTTGCGAACAGTACTTTAACCCTCTCATACATAGCGGCCTCATATGAGGACAGTTAATTAAAAAATAAAGTATACGTTCTTCCTTCTAACTTCTTTTTCTATGCATGGTGTCCTCATATGAGGACAGGAAAAGCCTCACAGTGTGTTTCATAGATGGCGTTAGTTGTCAGCACCATCTTTTCAAATTCCCGCCAACAGCATGGCGAGAAATATGGAATCTGTGAAATTCGGAGAACAAAAAGTCCAAACTCAGCCGCAGTCATTTGTTTTTGTCTATATTTTTGTGTTTGGGATGATAAACATTTATTTGACGTGCAAACCAGTGTTTTTATGTTCTTGTAGATTTATAATGTAGATATACAGGAAAGTACACCTGTCCTCACATGAGGACACTATGCACCAGATAGTAATTTCACATACAGCACCACCACAACTATAAAGGTGAAAACGACAGGTCTGTTGTGCTACTTGCCTTATTGTTTTTGCACGTGCACGCGCGCCGAAAGATTCGTCTTAAGTGTGTTTGTAAAAACTGTTGTGTGGTGAAACATAACTGTACTTGATGCCAGAACAAAATACTTGAAAGCTTTTGCAATGACCTCAGGAAGAAAAAACCTCTCAAGAGTGGAAATTGATGCTCTCCTAGATCTTCTAGCGATAGCGAAGATGAGTAAAACGCATTATCTGGTATCACGACAAGGACAACGACCACGCGGGTGTGCCTCCTGAATTCACTGGACAGCACCGTATCAACATTAATAGAGATTACCCAATTGACTACTTTCTTGGTCTCTTCCCGGAGTCATTGCTGGAGCATATTGTTTTCCAAACAAAACTATATGCTGTGCAGAAGAGAAAAGAAACCCTGCGGCTAACGGTGCCAGAGTTGAAGGTATTTCTTGAAATTTCTCTGGTAATGACCTACATCAAGTGTCCGAGAATTCAGCACAACTGGTCAAAAAACAGCGGTCTTCGGATGGGTGTCGTCGCTGACGCGATGTCTGTCAAACGCTTCAAGGAACTTCGGAGATTTTCTTCATTTCAATTACATCAACGAATCAACAACTGATGACGACCAGCATTTTGAATTAGACCTGTCACTGACCCCCTGAACAAAACATTTTGTTTGGCTGCTGACCCGGAAGAGTATCAAACAGTTGAGAAGATGATGATCCCCTTCAAGGGACGATCGTCTATCAAGCAGTACCCTCCAAGTAAGCCCAGGAGCTGGGGTTTTAAAGTCTGGGTTTGAGCAGGAGCTTCAGGATACATATACGGATTCGAGGTCTACCAAGGTGGAAGCGGAGGTCGGTCGAAACCAGCCAGCGAATGTGGTGTGGCTGGAGATGTTGCAGTGAGGTTGACCCGAGAGCTTGAAGGAAAAAATCACAAAGTGTACGCGGACAACCTGTTTACGTCCTTGCCGCTGATCAGGAAACTGAAAGAAGATGGCATACTGTACGTTGGAACGTGCCGTGCAAACCGTCTTCAGGGTGCCGATTCAAAACTCGAACCACTCAAAGACCTGAAGAGAAAAGGAAGAGGGAAGCACATCCCTGTGCACCTGGAGCGACAACGTGACCTTTACCCGATGGCTTGATAACTCCCCTGTCCATGTTGTGTCGAGCTACGCTTGTCGCCATCCTGTAGGCACAACACAGCGATACAACAGAAAAGAAAAGCGAGTCATCGACGTAAAAAGACTTTACTCAATGGAGATCTACAACAAGCACATGGGGGCGTGGACCTCGTGAACTCAATCGTGACACTGTACAGGAACGGCGTGCGAAACAAGAGAGGGTACCTCAGAATCTTCTAACACCTGCTGAATGTGACAATAGTGAACGCCTGGCTTTTGTGGAGGTGGGACAGAGATCCCGATGAACTCATGGGCCACCTTGAGTTTAGAAGCCGTGTAACAAAGTCGCTGATGTACAGCGGGGAAGTGGCACAAAGCTCGGACCGTCGTGGGCGTTCTTGCAGTGGTTTTATATCAGCAGTCAAGAAAAAGAGGGCCCTGCACGACAAGTGTACCAAAAATAGGTTAGGTGGTGGCCCTCATTTCTCGAAGAAGACCGACCAGAAGTACGCCCAGCGTTGCCGTAGTGCAAGCTGCCGCAGCAGGACAAGGTACATCTGCTCTCGCTCGGTGCAACGTACCACTGTGCCTGGAGTGTTTCGTGCCTTTGCACAGGAAAGCTTGAATTTTGCAAATGTTCGTGAAAGGATTCGAAAAGCTTCTCTCAATGCTTCGCTTTGTGTAATGTTTATGAGCTAACTGAGGTCAATTTAGGCCCTTAAGAGCTTGATTATCTCACCGGCAGCTTTCTGTTTCCTCGTTTGAAAACTCAACAAAGATAGTTTTTGTTCGTTTGTATTTACCACATGTAGACATTTTATGTATGTTTTATCATATATTGCATGTTGTCCTTATATGAGGACACGTAGTATTACCCAAACTATGGCTTTCAATTTTCTTATGTATATTTTTTGACGTTTGATGTCCCTGAACAAATTCTCAAAGTAAATTAAAATTTGTATACCCTTCAGTTTTTTTTCATGCATGAGACGGGTTAAGAGCTGCAACAGTCCGGTACCCAACAGTGCGCAACGCTTTGACGTTTTTCTCTTTTGCAACGGCTGACAAGTGTTAAGAATGAAAATTAAAAACTCTCGAATCAACCGCTTCGATATGATGCATGAGCAGCACAACGAGCATGTAGGGCTTGCGAAAGAGCCTTCCCAGTGTTGCAAATATATTAAGTTAGGTGGCGCGACGTGTCACGCCTACAGTGCCTCAATGTCCTTCTCTTTAGGGTGATCCCATCGTTTGTAGTACACGATGCCGACAGCACGCGCTCACAGGGAAAACACAAAGAAATCGCAGGAAACAAAATGTCGCCTTATCATAGTCAGCGCCACAAGCAAGTGCAGGGACACGCTCATTTACGCGCTTCAGAACAAAAAAATAGAAAAATAAGCGTTCGAAACAAAATGGCCAGATGTCATCACCCAAAGCAAAGCGCACATGAAGGCACCCTAGTCACACCAAACATGATTGCCTTTGCTCGGCACTACGCCGCAAGAATCGCTTCATTCTGCATGAGGACTATCGGCGATCCTTCCTATTCGAAAATGCGACTTCCTGAGCTTTACACACGGAGTGAGGAAGCTCAGGTGACATCCGGTGATATCGGGTGATATCGGATGATACCGGGTGATACCGGTGATCCGTCACCGTGTTCCGCGTACCACGCCACCAGAGCCTTTGAAGCCTGCTTTTTAGCGCGCGCCCCGCGGTCACGGTATCAGCCGGGCGAGCACTTACTAAAAGCATGCTTCAAAGGCTCCAGTAGTGCGGTACGCGGAACACGGTTACGGTTTGCTAAAAGTCCATCTTGCTCTCTCGCGGACCGTTTAACCATTTCCCGAGGAGAAAACCCGTTCCTGCAATTTCAGATCAAACTTGAGATAATCGAGAACGATAATTTTACGCACCAAAATGGCTTCTAGACCACACATTTTGCACAACGAAACTTGATTTTTCTCGGCAAGAACAAGTAGGAATGGACATCAGCTAGGCGCGATGACGTAACGTTCAAGCCATGTATAAACGAGACAAGGCCACGGTGGATCCTCTCCTGACGTCACGGAAGAGGGAAGGAACTGCGCGTTTGCTTCCTGTTGTGTCAACGTGTTTTTGCTGTTATTAAGACATATGCTATTTTTATTCCCTAAAATATGAGTTATAAAGACGTTTCCACCGCTAAACATTTATTTATAAATGAGTGTGTCATCATCGAATGCCTACATTCTTTTTGTTGATGTAAATATATATAAATATTTACGCACAATTTCGCTCCTGTACCTTCTGAGAATTTTTTCGCTCTACAAAACTGAGCGTGAAGCGATTTAGTTAGTTCTTTTATAGGGGGTCGGTGGCCGAGTGGGCTAGCGCACACCGTGCAGCTCAGAGCACGTGGAGTGAAAGCTCGCGCTGCAGAACCCATGGATCCTGGGTTCAATGGCCGCCCTGCCCGTTTCGATCCGGAAGAGCACCGTACCGGCGTGCGGTCGTGTATCACTACTGCGTGGTGCACAAACCCCAGGCTACCGGTTGTACTGCACTGGCTGAATTGCTCATCTACAGCTGAGACACCAGACGCCTAATGAGACTGACTAGCTTCCAGCTGTATAAACAAACACGCAACACAATCTTTTTTTGTTATTTCCTAAAGGTTTGGTTTCCATTTGCTTTGATTTACGTTTTTGTTCGGCGAAATTCGAATATTTTTCCCTGGCTCCACCCCCCCCCCCCCCTAAAAAAAACTATGGTAATAAAAATAAAAAAGTATAATTAGCAGACGGGCGCACATTGCCATTAAAAAAAGTGGTTTCACAAAGATTCTGCTTAAAGTTGTAATTTTGGTTTCTGATTTTTCTTCTACTCTAGCTTAGAGTTGTATAAGAAAAATTATGCAAGCCGTAAAATAAGATGCCAAAATCGGCGCTTGCACGTAGAAAGTTTAAATATTTATCAGATATTTGCTTGAGTCAAGGGCTTAAGGGGTGGATGATAGCTTGAGAACGTTGAAGTCCCAGTTCCGTTCCTGTCAAAAATGAGAGGGGACGCCTCTGCGCAGGACTTACTCGCGCCGAGGATTCTGGTTGGCCCGGCTATCGAAAAGTGGTGCAGCCTCAGATAATCGATGAAAATATATATGACAATCGTATCATACAACTTCACTCTAAAAGCGAAAAAAAATTGAGGTGGAACGCAATTTGTGCACATGTGCCGCGAACGCGTCGCTCGGTTGTGTTGTCTGCTTTCATTGACTCGTCTGTGTCACCTGATAACAGTGGCGTCAAACACAACTCTCGGCGCTAAATTTTCGTCTGTTTCTACGCTAAGATTTTCAGCCTTGGATGTTGTTTTCATATACTGCACAAATAGAAGTACGACTTGGAATTTCACGAGGTTTCATGCGCCACTAAAATACTCCTTTCATGAACGTTTGAGCTTTCTACGGACAGGTGCCGAAGCTTCTAGATCATTTACCGCTCATACTCGGTATCTAATCATATCGTGCTAACGTTTAATTGCTAATAGTTTTAAAGTGGAATTTTCTGGCTAGGTAGAAAAAGTTAAGACCCACAACTAATACGAAGAAGCGACAATGAGTGACGTCATCAGCGGGGTTGTGTCACGTGGCCACGGGTTTGATGGGTTATGGAACCATGTCACGTGACGAGCCTATGACGTACACAACGTACAAGAGTGTTTCTTTTTGTGGTTGTATTGCGACAGAAACCGGTCAGGCTCTTCATACTTTAGGTAACTAATTCTGTATGTTTTGTACAATCCAGATGGAGTTACAAGGGACAGTTCAGGGGTCGTGCTCTCCGTGGTTCCCGGCAACGACACAGGGTACGCACCGCTTTTTGTTTTTCGTTTTTTTATTATATCGCAGTACTCTTCAAAATACATATTGGTTATTCATGCATGGGTTTCAATGTAGTCCTTGCTGTACCGACATATTCTGAATAACTAATAAAAGGAACATCCAGGTCAGCAAAAAAGTTATATATATCCATGGTCCATAAAGTGGCGCGAAGCACAAGAAACATTTTATTATCAGTATAACAACATGCACACTCCGTAAATATATATATATATATATATATATGCGCCACACAAGTCCGCGGTTGTCCGCACGAGATGTAGGGATTGCGCGGGCGCTAAAAACCAGGCACGCATGAAGTGAAGCGTTTGCGCTTGCGCCGTACGAACAGCAGCGCCACCGCTACAGCATGACGTCAGAGCCGCCTGCGTGTTGGTGTCTAAGAGATACATTGCATCGTAGTTCGTGTCGTTCGGCTGTTAAGTGAAAAACACATCTTGTCTTATCGCTGAGTTTAGTGAACGTTTGTGCTTTTCTTACCATAGAGTGAAGAGGAGAGCGGGTGTGTATGACTTCGACACCGGCGGAATGATTCCAGCGAACAGTAATGGTGAATGATACTTCAATACACACTGTCATCCGTTTAGAGGAGTTTCCTTGCGACTAACCAACCAGTGCCGTGCTCTTTCAGGTCAGCTCGAAGCGGCTTGCCGGATCAACGAAAATGTGACTCTCCATCCTTTTGCATTTCGTGTTCACACTCATGCCCTTGGTAAGTGTTGGTGATTAAAAAGATGCTGGACAAGAACGTGAGATTGCACTATAAGTATGGTAGTACTCACCGCAGATTACTGTATACCTAAGGTAACACCTGAAGTTGGCAGTTCTATCCTCTGCATAGTTAAATGACGCATCACACGCTTGTGCCAGCAATTTCAAGGGTCTTGCACTGCAAAGAATGAGCAGTGCAGGAATAATGGAACGCTTTGCACTTTTAAGTATTCATTCAATTGCCTTTTCTGATCACGGTCAGTGCAGCGCAATCTGGAGCTTGTCTTCGCAGTTCAAGCAGTTACGTTTTTTTCAATGGCTTCAACGTCTTTCTGCTTCAATTCTCTTTTTTTTACTTGGTTGAATAGTTTCAAGACTTAATGTCATCTAGGGGTTCAAAGAACAGACTCACTTTTAACAAACTAATGGCGGTCATAAAACTGCTTCATCGGGCACCGTCACGTCCCCACATCAATGGCAGATGAGAATTGGTTCTTCGATCACCTTACACTTTTTTTCTTGATTTGTTTCAGTTATCATGATGTGAAAATAAGAACTGACCAGTACAAAGCGGCGACCCATTAGCGCCTCGATTACATTTCCACCATCGAAAGGCTTTAGAGGCAAACTCGATACCAAGACATTGATATAACCTCACTTCGAAATAAACGCTTACGCAGCCGTTGTATCTAATTCGTGCGTACTGACGTCTTGAAAGTACGGGCCTCATGTATCATCCGCTTGGTATAGTGCCTTTCACTTTATTTGTCAGCCTCACGAATGTAATTCTCATAGATTGGCACAGATGCCATACGCTGAGATGATGATAATTGTCAAGGTTACCAGTCTGAATTTCGAAAAGGGTCTATTTCAGAATAAACTTGCATCGTAAATACGTAGATAGACACTGTTAGCGCGGACATGCAATCACCGATTTAAAAGGGGATGCTGGTCTTTGACTTTTTTTTCGTTTATCGTGCTGAAATTTAGCATAACCATGTATTTCTCAGTGATGATTTCAAATAAACAATTAGTTTTGAGATAGCTTCACTAGATCCTGAGTTATCAATAAATTTGTAATTTTAATTAGGTCCTCCTTTCGGGTCCTTAGCGTAAGATTGTTCAGAATATATCAGAAATTTTTATAGAATTTCATTTACTAAGACATGCTTTGTGCGGTGATGCTATTTTTGTTGCTTTATATATCATACAATAATTTTATTTAATTAGTCTCAAAAAGATATAGCCTCCCGTTTTATGCAACGTGATTGCAAATGTTTCTTATTAATGTAATATCAATAAATCAGGCTTAAAATAGCATCACCTTACAAAACATGTCTTGGTGAATGCAATTCTGTAAAGGTTTCTGATATATTCTGAAGAATTTTACGCTAACGACCCGTAAGGAGGATTTAATTAAAATTACAAATGTATTGATAACCAAGGATTTAGTAAAGCCCGCTCAAAACTAATTGCTTATTTGAAATCATCATTGAGAGATACATCAGTATGCCGAATTTCAGCACGATAAACGAAATAATAAAAGTTAAAAACCAGCATCCCCCCTTAAAGTGGCGATTGCTTGTCCGTGCTAACAGTGTCTATCTCTGTACAAACGAGGCAAGTTTATTGTGAAATAAACCCTTTTTGAAATTCTTGTGCGTACTCTATGTAAAAAACATGTGTCAGGCATGACCAAAACAGAATGACAGCTTTTAACACATAAAGTGTTTTATCAGCAGAAATCTATAAACAAACCGTCACGCTACGTGCCAGCGCCAGATTTCAACGTTATATCTTACACAGTCATATATCAATGAAATTCACAAGCACATAGGACCCATAGGAACGTAATTACGTCAGGGTGCCATATGACATTATGACGTTATGTGACTCTGCGAGTCACAATACCTTGGCATCACGTGACGTCACGTGATGTAACGTGGCGGCATGACATTCTGTGAGTCACAAGGTCACGTGATCTTCTGACATCGCGTGAATCACGCACAAAACATCTGCCCAGCTTACTTGCAACTCTGATTTTTGTTTCTAAGAATCAAAAGGCTATCATTAAAACTACCAGTCGTGTGGAAAGTCTTTATTTTTGGCACTAACCTAAGCAGCAATCACGATCACCATCGACAGTGGCTTTCAGAATAAAATGCGTAAAATGCTGAGGTTGTGTTCGCGCTTATAATGTCACGAACTGTATGTAAGCATCGAGTTGAGGAGTTCGCACGTTATTTTGAAAAAAACTTTGGGACTTACAGTAATTTAATACGCATTCTTCATGTTTCCAGGAAAGGCAGTGACTGGTTACGTTGTCAGAAATGGGAACTGGACTAACATTGGTAAACACGATCCTCTCGAACCACAGGCAAGCTTGTTATATATATATATATATTTTTTGCCGCAAGCATTTATGTTTTAAAAATGCCATTAGGTTTGGTAACTTCTACTGTGGCTAGTTTAATCTAATTATATCGCCACTGCGATCATAAATTCGGCGTCTCATGACTACGGAATTTGCTTCATTTTAATTGTCTTCTAGCGTTGGCTTGAAAGTTTTCTGTGTTCTGTTTGGTGATAAACATTCTGCTCAGTGGTCCTCGCGCTTAGTAAAAGCGCAGTGCTTGGACGAACTATAGCGAGAAGTTTTCATTTGAGTGTGGTATTTAAAGTTTTTGTCTAGTTTGCATTTGTTTCCAGTGGCGATGCTCGCTTCCGAGATTAAAGCTGAATGAAGACATTCAGTGAAATAGTGATCGCGGGGTCCTTTGGGATTATCGGAGCTCGCAACGTTTGACAGGGATTGACTTGTGCCTCTCGGCTCTAACACTTGACTTGTACTTTGCGTTGCGATGTTTGAAATTGACTTTGGCGATTATGTCGTCTGTGTAGTTTTGTGAAATCAAGTTGATAGTAAGCCACACATATGTATAAGAACCTTTGAGTCTGGTAGTGCAATCATGCACATTGCCTGTTTTGGTGTCATCGAAAATTGAAAAAGCTTGAAAATATCGATAACGGTATTAGTGCTTCCACGTAGATGCGTGGCACCTTCATTTTAAGAGCATGTAGCGCTTCAAGCAACTACTGTTTTTAAATCAATAACCTATTTTTACAGATGTTCTATCCTGCGACGAAAGGCTTGACGATTGTGAAGGGAGATATTCTGGTAGGTTCTACACATTCGGCATAATTAGTTAAATACAATTAATCTCACGAATTAATTGTTAATACCAGACCCGTCTGAAATAAAAACCTAATAAACTAAGTTCATCATGATCAGAAAAAAAAAGACATGTTTTAAAACGGATTTTCAAACACCCATAAAATATCGCCTTTTTTAATCCATACTGAATGAAGAAGGGACTTGTCTAAAAGTATAAACACAATCAAAGCACGCTTAATATTATGTTCTCTTAAATTTGTCATTTGATTTACTGCGGTTGGTGAGTCCTCTTATTACGCTGTGCAACCTATTCCTAGAGTCTTGCATACCCGCGAATTATTCGCGAATATCCTTGGGTATCTGCCACGCAGACGGTGGATACAATTAAACATTAATTAAATATTTCATGTAGCGTATTTTATGCAAGTATGTTTTTAATTTGACCCAGGTTTAATGTAGTCTCCACAGTTTGTACCTTGGAGGTCTACTACGTGTATACTGAAATCCATAATGTTGCAGTTACCCAGGCTAAAATTATATACAACTTTATTTCCATTCCCCATGGTGAAGGATAAGAGGGAAAAAGCTGCAGTGTGCAGCTTGACTGTAATCCTCGGAACGCTACAATGGTCAGCGGTAAGCGTACAGAGAAAGCACAAAACACAACATACACATAAATAAAGAACAAAAGTTCACTTAATTACGACAAAAGTAAAACTCACTGAAAATAATCAAAATCAGTGTAAAGTTAAGAAAACAAATTACAGAAGGCCACTTAAGACTGCTTACGTGTAGGAAGGAGAAAACGTTATAGTCCCGCGAGAGAAATGTTTTTGAGTAATGACTCTACGACGTATAGGACGACGTCGTGAACGACGTTCTAGAGATCGACGCCAAGTACGGCGTCTAAGACCACGCTGAGGACGATCTCTCGGATGACCTCAAGGACGACGTCAAGAATGGCGTCTAGGACGACGTCAAGGATACATTCTCTAGGACGACGTCAAGAATGACGTTTAGGACGACTTCTAGGACGTCCTCTGGGGCGACCTTAAGGACAACGTCGAGGACGACGTCGAGAACTATACGCCTAGAGGGCGACGTTGAGAACGACGCCTCGAGGACGACGTCTAGGACGACGTCGAGAACGACGCCTAGAGGAGGACATTTAAGGAGGCTGTGGCGTATTTGCGTGGGCGGCGACGTTTGCCTGCGGAAGCCGCCGGAGATGTAGGCGCTGCTGGCGATGTCGAGGCCGTAGATGTAGACGCGGTCGCCTCACAGTTCATCGCACGAAGCACACAACAATCAGAAATTAAGTCTGAAGCGCAACTTTTGCACACGGCACTGCTGCGGTGACATCACGCTCCCGCACTTCACCGTGACCGTGAGCGGCGCGTGCTTGATGACGTATTTTTATGGCCATCTTTCGGGCACAACGACGCCGCTTTTTCGCGCAATGGGACAAGTAAGGTCGTCCTAGAGGTCTAGGACGACCTCTAGGACGACTTCAAGGACGACGCTCTCTTTGGCGTCGTCCTTGAGCATACGATTCAGCGGTGCGTGCCGCTTAATCACATTTTATGGCCATTTACGCCGCTTTTTCGCTCAATGGAACAAGAAAGGCTTTCGCCTTAAAAAAAAAAAATCTATGTCAAGCACAAACATGTAAGCGCGAATTTTAAAGGTTAGGCTCACAAAGTCAATATTAGTAACAAACAAAAAATAATATTTAGGAAACGTGTGAAAGTAGTGTTGACCATTTGGGAGCCATAATTTGTTGTTTAACTACCTTATCTGATGTATAGGATGCTCGTCTTCTTAAATTGTTCTCATATAGAAAAATGCTTCGATTAATTTTTATTGAAATAAATGTTGAGTTTGCTAATCTCTGTGCGTTGTCTCATCCGGCACAATATACTGTTCTGCTTACAGAAAGCGTTCTGCTGATATCCCCATTGCCCCTTGTTGATTGAGGACCCTTAATATTTTTAATCCGATGCTATATAGTTTGACTTGAGTTACGCTTTCGGTTGAACTTATTGTCTCTAAAGTTGGCAGCATTGTTTTTGCACAATGCCGAAACATTTAGAGGCCTGCGATGTGTGGCAATTAGCAATGGGAAGGTTTAGTTCGTGCAAACATACTGCACCCAAAACGCTGTTAAGTTCTCAAATGTATAAAATAAAATTTATCACTTGCAAATATTGCCAAATGCGACTACAACTAAAACCAGAGTTTGAGAATGCAAATGCGAAATCGGGACTCTCGGGTAATAATAAATAATCATAAATGTCTTTATTTTGCCAACAGTTTACAGTTGGAATGGGAAAAGGGAAAAAATCTGTAACACAGCTTGACTAGTCCAGAGCCACTTAAATAGCAGTTAAGACGCGGGCACCAAATTTATTTACATATGATTAGGAAATAAATAAAAACATGAAGAGATCCCTTACACAAGCAAAGTCAATTTGAACAGACTAGAACATTAGCAGACAAAACGTGGCAAAAAACAACTTCAACCCCCAAAATTAACGCTTTTCTTCTATTCGTTTTCGTTTGAGATGAGTATAATCTACACTTAACTTCTATTAGGTTTGGTTTCCGATGAGTATGATTAATTCCCGTAAGCTGCTCACCGACACATTGCAAAGCTCTATATTTTCTCTACTGAACTGATTCAGTGTAGTCGGAAGGGTGTATGATGTAGTGTATTGTCCGTAATTAGTTCTAAAAAATGGTACTTCGATGGTTCTACAGTTCGCGTTGGATATGCATCTACCCTTTTTGTTATGTTTACTAAGTCTTCGAGATAATGTTGAGATTGATTTTTTTCTACCATATATTTCGAACATAAATGATATTTGTATAAATCAAATTTTTTATTACTTTAAGTTGATTAAAAGAATGTTCATTGGATAATCCAGCGTAACATGAAAAATGCTTCTTAATGTATAAGATGGCCATAATTTATATGCGAGTAAAATAATAATTATATAATAACTTCGTTTCAAGAGGCAAGATGTGTTTATGACAATATAAAATACCAAAGATGCTTGAAAATTTAGATACGATGAAATTGATATGATCGTCCCATGACATGTTCTTCTGAAAGAAAGAATACCTGAAGTTTTAAACGAAGGTACAATTTTAATTTTCGAAGAATTAAAAAAATATTATCTTCGGTAATTTCGACATATTTATTTCTTGGCCGAAATAAGACTTCTTTTGTTTTCATTAGAATTTATTTTTAGAGCATTACATTTACTCCACCATCAAGTTGTTGTAATATTTTATTGGCGTCACATATAAGCTCTGTGGCGTCTTCTCCAGTAAAAAATAAACTAGCATCGTCAGCGTAGATAAAAAATTCGTTGTCGAACTTACGTTTACTATGTCATTTATATAGATATTGAATAATAAAGGGTCCCAAATGCTACCTTGGGGAACGCCGTATTTAATTGGTTTTATTTCAGATGACTGACCATTTATATCTACATATTGTAGATACAAATGAACTGTCCGAAATTATCATATTCGCAGAGTTCTATAGTACATCATTCCGTTAACGAAAAAGTTAAACAAACTGAATTTTTATACGGACGTACTTAAAAGTTTTAGATGCCTAACTTTTAAAACTTCAGATATCCAATAAATAGTCTTTCAAAAAAGCCCATTGTAACAATTTCATAAAATTTTAAAACTGTTTTATAATACTTGGGCGATTTCCACAACTAGGCTCCTGCCAAAGTATCAGCGCATTTCTTTGTGATGCCATTATTCACTCTTTCTTTATAATATATAAGAAAAATATGAACCTTGCTCATTCTGTTTTCTTTTATTTTTTCAGGCTGTGCGTTGTACGTTGAAGAACTTTAGAAACAGAGACACCTATGTTGGGTGAGGTTATTTACAAGCTGTGCTAACATGTTTGACTGCAGCACAACAACTGTTCTGAAAGCTTTGTTGTGCTTTCTATATTTCATCTTCAATTACATTTGGACAGATGAAACAGTGCCCCTCACGCTCATTAATGTGGTTCGAATCGCACGAACGAATGAGTATAGTAACCTTAACAATAAGCGTGCATTGCAAACCATGGGACCTGAATGACATCGTGAATAGTATTTCTCGGAATTTACTGTGGCAATGAATTTAAACGATATGAATTTTAGTGCATGTTCACAAAATTAAGGCACTCTTTAAATATTACGCCACGTGATAAAGTTAGAAAACCAAATTTGATTCATACGTGATTTGGTAAATGGAGGTCGCCTACTCTGTACATTAGGATTAATGTTCTAAGAAAACCTTTGTGTAAACATCACGGTATTAATACCTTGGCTCCGTTATCTCAAATGTTTCACAAGCAGATACGTAAAGGCTAGTTCACACATTTTGCGTTTGAGTATGGTCTAGTACGTGGCGCTCGCGCGTAACCGCCTAGGACAAAAGAACACAATTGGCGCCATTTATCTGGTATGAATGGTTTTCACTGTTTGGCACGAAACTTTCCTGGACGGATTCGTTTCGCGCTATTTGCCAGGCAAACTCTACGCGCTATCTATGATAAATGGTCACTTACAACATGCTCAGATTTGTTTCAAACGCACGGTAAAAGAATTATGCGTAAAATACACAAAGATCGAACACACTAAAAAAAAAAGAAGTGTATTCTTACACCCTTTGTCGTATATAATACACCACAAATCTTCAATTCGACGTACAGCGCCCTATAGTCGAACAGACGGCCCCAAATTCTACGAGGGGCTTGATAGTCATGTGGTACAACCTATTAAAATAGCTAATGTACGTGTTATTGAATACAAAAAAACATAATCGTTTTTTTTTGGCCCTACTGTAAAAACTCGGTGTTTTCTTTATGTGGTCTTTGATACGTACTTTAGCTATTTAAAAAGTTATATCGCACCGTTATCAAGCCCCTCGTAAAATTTGGGGCCGTCTGTTCGACTATTCGCGACTCCAGCAAAACGGACGCCACCAAGTGGGAAAACCAGGAACCAGCCGGAACAGGTCGCTTTGGACCTCTCCGCGTCTCTGGCGGCTTTCGCAGACACGTGTTGTCGGCGCGGTGGCGAACAATTTGACGAAGGTCCGAACATTTCTTAAGTTTGCCTGAGTGTTCATTAGTGTGGTGAAGCATCAGTAGATTGTTTCCTTCCATCACGTGTTTGAAAGCCCGTTTACTCGACGACACACGGTCGCGTGCTTTCGATTTCTTGGATGGGGAGGAATCACGGAAAAACGTTTTGATTTCTTGTCTGTCTCGAATCACATTCAAAGTGACGACTACTTGGTAACTGATGAGTGGTTTCTTTGTAAGGATGTAGAACAGTGGACTGAGGACGACAGACGAGGTGTTTTACTGGAGGGAACACCAATGTTGCAGTCAAGTGAATGGGAAGGTTCGTCAGCTGCATTTCTTGAGTTTGGTTGTGTTCGATTAGCTTCAAGATTGAGCCACCCACGCCGGTCGGTGCGTTGGCTATTCATCTTGGCTGCTCTTCGCCGAAAAAGCCTGTGGACCACACCGAAGGAGTTGGGCTGATTTCGCAATTATTTGATTCCGAAAAACCTGGTCGGTGCATACGATTATTGAGGGAAATTTCAAAAGGTGGGGGACGCGTCTCGCAAAGTTAGAAGCTGTCACGACATTATAATCTATCGCGCCTCCAATATTTATATTATACCACCGTCGAAGCCAGCAGCAATATATGTTTACATTGCACAGGTTGTCCGGCCACAAAAAATACTAATTTGCTCCGTTCAGGATTTGAAGTCAAGTTCAATGCAGAGAGGTTCTGCTTGAATCTCCGGACTCTCTTCAGTTTGTCCGCATTCGTCTCCGTGCTGCCGGCTAGAACCATTTGGCTGAGTTTAAGTAGTACCTCTCCGTTTCTCAAATATACCTTTATTCAGCAGTTCACCTGATAACTAGTAAGCTCATATTTCAACCCGAAGAATATACTAATATCGCTTTAGTGGGACATAGTACGTAATATAATACATAACCCGCATATTCATCAAAATGACCTCAATTGTTACTAAAACCTGAATTGAAATACGAGTATCAGCTAGTGGGGCGCCAGCGGGTTAACATGCTCCTTGGCTCAAGACGCGCTTGCCTAATTTTCGTAATTTTCCTGCAGCCTGTGTTGTTGACCGAGCAGACGACTGGAAAACGCGGATACGCACAAAAGCTCGATTTCGCGGACAGATAAGTCGGATGGTCGAGGCATGCGAGTTAGCTGAAAATTACTCTCGGTGGAACAATTCCGTAGTCATCGCCGCTTTCCTTAGCTGATCAAAACTGATTACAGTCCACTACCGTCTCTCCGGAGCCCATAGTTTCGATTTTGAACGAAATCTCCGAAACAAAGGTTTGACATGAAAAGAACAAAAAACACCGGGAAAACAAAACTATGCTCTGCACGTTTACGTGCACCGGCTGCAGTTAACCGTCGCAGTTCAAGTACCTATAAAATAGGGCATTCAACAACCGGTCAGGCGGCCCGGCCGAGCCGACGCGACCTGTTCCCAGCCGCCATGTTTGTTTGGTGGTGGCGCCCCCTATAGGTCGCTGGAGTCGCGAATAGGGCGCTGTACGTCGAACTGAAGTTTTGGGGTGTATTATATGGGACAAAGGGGTGTAAGGTGATACACTTTTTTTAGAGTGAAGTACTGCCAGAACTATCCGATAGATGGCGCCAGGTGTATTCTCTCGTTGTGAGCGGTCGCAAGCGGTAGCAACTTTGTCCGATCACGAGCAAAGGCAAATGTGTGAACCACCCTTAGCTTGCCTTAATCACATTATATTGTGCCTAATTGTGCCAGCTGCCTTTCCTTTACGCACGAATTATTCAAACTGCTGAAGCTGCTGTGTGTCGAATGTGTGTTGTTCACGATCTCATTATATTTTTGCGCAGCCCTACGTCAGAAGATGAGATGTGCAACTTTTACATGATGTACTACACGGATGGAGACAGGATTCTAGAAGACAACTTGTGCTACTCCAAAGGATCCCCCACTTACTACTGGAAGACTGATCCGATGCTGAAAGACCACGTCACTTCTGCAATCGATGAAGATGCCAGTACTCTCGATTGATATAACACTCTCGGCGTCCGCTTTTGGGTGAAGCCACCGATGACATCCGAGTCAGTGAGAAATATCGATTGGCAACCCACAAGAGCTAAAAAGGGCTGCCGAGTAATGCTACCCTAAAAGTAGGGACTACCTCGTTTATTCCTGACAATATTGAATGTCCTAATTGTGCAAGTCGCAAGTATAAAAGCCTAATAATATTGAATATTTTTATATGCATGGATGAGCTGCGCCTGTAGTCAGTGAAAGCTAAAGAAGCGCAGAGCGCGGCATGTTGTGCCCCAACACCGATAGTTTCTTGTTGCATTGCGATGTTGGGTTTATCGTTTGGCGATCAACTTTTGTTGCATTACAACAACTGCAATAAACATTTGTTGGAAAACGATCACTCGTTATTGGGCTTTCTCATTAAAAGGTAGGTCGCGGGTGTTCCAGCTAGTTATTCTGAATGGTTTGGTGGTTGCTTAGCATTTCAAGCGCGCGAGGCTGTGGTTTCTGTGTGCCGTTCCAACAGCCGTACATACTAGCACTGTCGATCAATGTTGATGTGTTCGCAACGCAGAACGCTTGTCTTCCGTGTATCCATACCCAATATCTTTCTCTCGCGTATTGGCGTGTGGTAACTCGTGCTGTTTTACGATATCATTCACGCGATGTCGTATATGTGGGCATACCGATATCCACATGTTGCTTCACGAACGCTCAATATCGTGTTACGTTTCCTCTTAGTCCGCGGTGTATGCCGGCGTAATTCATGTTGGTAACTTGGTATCCGTTCTGAGATATATGCACGCGATATAATATTGTATTCTCCTTTGGGCACGTGATCGACTACCGATATTAATATATCGCGTGGCCGTACAGTATGTCCATGTCGGTCACCAATATGCACGCGATGTCGTATTCTATTCCAATAATCGCGCATTATATCGGGGTATTGTGCTCCAATATGGTGTTGTATACCAATAACCGCAAGTTCTATCGGGATATTGTGCTCCGATATCGTGTTGTATACCAATAACCGCAAGTTATATCGGGATATTGTGATCCAATATCGTGTTGTATACCAATAACCGCATACTATATCGGGATATTGTGCTCCGATATGAATTCCCATCGTGCGTATTGGGTTAATCGGATAACAATAAGTTTTTATTGGTTTCCATCAACTTCATTGGAATACAATATTTCCAATAAGCCGAGTTCATATTGGCCTTTTTCAATAGGGTTGTAGTGGTGTCTTGTACAAGATAAATTGTCAGGGCACAGAGGTGGACGCTCTCTCCTATGGGTGGTTTCACGTTTTGCCACTTTACTTCTAAAGCATAAATTTCCACACGGTGGAAGAGTAGAGGAGGTGTCTGGCACAGCGCCGACTCACAACACACCCTAGCAGCACACTTCCCCGGCTCATACATGGGCCAGTTTGGCGCAAGCTTGTGCCAGGCTTGAGCCAATTTGGCTCTAGCTCGCGCAAGTCTGGCC